>VNJS01002508.1:0-12528 GCA_008042575.1 Drosophila watanabei | reverse complement strand
TCGGGGGTACCAGGGGCCAGACCCTCGCAGTGGGACATCACTGAGGTCGGGATGAGTGCGTGACGAAAGGAACAAGTTAAAGTCGAAATCACGGGCACACCTTGCGTGACACGCCAAATGTCATGCATATTCCATTTCTTAAGAGTTTTTTTTCAAGACAAATTATATAGCGCACTCTTAAGAATGATTATAGATTTTTCTTAAATTAGTTTCACTTGTGGTGGAAAATTATTCATGGTAGGAAAATCATTTATAAATTGATTTTATTGGGTTTTACTTTTCAGTAACTTGAATCTCTTAAAGAGCATCTACCTATCTATGTATGCAGGGCTCTCTAAAGCGAATGACTTTAAAAATTTAAGACATAAACATATTTTTAAATTTGAAAAAGCACCAAAAATTCATTATAAAGGTTCGAGCCTCAACTAACCCTTTAGGTGCAAGCGAGATTGTAATATTTATAAATTTTAAAACTACCTATCTTTCTAGGGCTTTCAAAAGCGAATGACTTTAAAAATGTAAGACATAAAAAAATAACGTAGAAATATAAATATTATTAAATAGAAACAAACACATTAAATGTATTAAATAGGTTCGAAACTCGACTAATCTTCTGAGTGCAAGCGAGATGGTAATATTTATAATAAAATAAAGAGCTCCCAATCTTATTATCCAAATAATCTAAAATTTTTTTAGTACATTTTTTATATATTTTTTTTTATATAATCTATATTATAAAATATTACCGAAAATACATACATTTATTATTGTATTTTCTTTTCGAATTCAACACTACCGCTTTGAAAGAATCGACATTTGATTCTAAAACTTCTTTAAATCCCTCATAAGTCTCTACTAAATCCTTCTAAGATCTTCACACTTCACTATTAACACATCCCGTATTCATAAGATTACATAACAAGAATTAAAAGTCTTAAATATTATTATAAATATATTATATTATCCGTTAAACACTAATTTTATTATGAATCTCTTGAATATTGGTAATTGCAAATTATATTCCGCTTCTTATGGTGCTTATTAAATAAAATAGTAAAACATCCTTTTACTCCTTTAAATTCACATCTTCCTCCCTACAGTAGCCCCCACAGTATTTGTAATTCAAAAAAATCCCCCCCCTTCCTCATTTGTAATCCACATTCGAGAAAAAAAAAGAAATTCAACAAAAAAAAGAGAAAAGAAAAAACAGGTATCTGCACCCCCGTTAATAATGAGCAGCCTTTGTGCTATCAATAGCCAAGCTCTCCACGGTCCTAATGGACACGATCGATCACGATGCACGCCCATCCCTGGGTCCGCATCAGGACTTGATTCCTTCGCCTTTGTTTGTCACACAAATGAAGAAAGAGCTGGCGATGAAGATGAAGATGAAGATGAAGACGATGACGCTGCGGATCGGGGGAAGAGATCACCTCTCGAAACCTCAATCAGGCGATGAGGGTTCCTCTTCGCTGAGGACAGGATTCTACACGTTCGGCCTCAGAATCAGGTTCCAGGTTCGGGTTCTGCTTTCTGATTTTCTTTCTTTATTTTTTTGAGTCTGTTCCCTACAGAATCTTGTCTGTCACGGTCTGGAGTGAGAGGGGTTGTGCTGAGGGGTCGAGATATTGTCTGGGCTCGGGCCTGGGACTGGGACTGCCATATACAAGTGGCCGCTGCCTGTCGTGGGTCTGGGGCACGTCACCAGGATTGCCGGCACAATGGACACTTGTGCTCAGTGGGTTTGGGTTTGAGTTTGGGTTTGGGTTTAGGCCCCTGCCTTTGTCCCTAGCTCAATGTGTGTGCAATGAGCAATGATTAAATTAATTATGCCTGGCAGGTAGCAGTGCCATTGCTATCCTAGAGATTCCCATAGAAAGGCAACGAGCGTGAAGAAAGCAGGACATTTGATATTTTTGACACTTCTTGGGGACCTGTAAAAAAAAATTAGGAGAAAGAAAAATAGGTAGCCGAGGAAAACAACAACAACAAAAAATAACGCGCCGTTTGGCAAAGCCTGGTGCCAATCCCTATTAAGGGGGATGGGGAAAAGGTACCATCCCTATATGTATCTTAGAGATATAGGTAAGGTGCCAAGGAGATTTCTAGAAGAGGCGGGAAATTGAAACAAGTTTTAGGTACAAATTATATTCTTAGCGAATAACTGATTTATTTTTAATAATATAAATATATTTTTTAAGTTTTTAAAGTCTTTAAAAAATGAAATGAAAAATGTACGCATTACAAAATATAATTAAAAATTTAATTCTTCAAAAAGCTAATGAGTTTTATGACAGTTTAAAGTTTTTAATGTGATTTAAAGATTATTTTTAAATGTCTTTTTATTTTATAAAAATCTTTTAACAAATTTATTGTCATTTTTGGTAAATATTTCGCAATAATATATATACATTTTTCGTACTATTGAAAAGTATAATTAAAGAGCTCATATATATCTAGAACTAAATGAATTTTGGGACAGTTTTAAAATAATAATGTATTTTGAAGTTTGCCTTTTATTAAGTAAAAATCTTTTGAGAAGCTGGAAGCTATTTTTGTTAATTTTTTCTTACTTATATATAGAACAAGTACTTCCCTTGAAGGTTTTATATATATCTTCTATATAAGAACAATCGAGATCCCTCTCATCTCTTTGGCCAAGTGCCGCGAACCTGGCCAACAATTGAAGTGTAATTTATGACAACAATGGCAGGCAGTGAGCCCAATCGGCATTGTAGGAACCCTATTGTAACCCGGGTCAAGGCCCCCGACCATCCTTCTATATATATATATATATATCTTTGGCTGATCCCCATGACAAATGCACTCGCCGAGATCGGCGAGATAAGCCCTTGATCAGGTTGCCAAACACTTGCAGGCCGTAAGGGAAAGCCGATACGACTTGTATTCCTTGTTTTTCAGTTGTTAGTTTTTTTTTTTCGTTTTTTTTTTTTTGTTTTTTGTTTTCCTGGGTTCAGGGTTCGAGCCTGGGATTGGCACCGGCATCCCATAGATAGAGATTTGTTAGGGTTCCTCGACAATAATTGAATGGCAGCAGATTGTTATCGCTCAACAACAGGAAATGTGCAATGTGCAGTGAACTGCTTTCGGGTTTGGGTATGTGGATTTTGGCAAGTGCATTGTCCTGCGGGTAATAAGCAGTCTCTAAGGAGATCAACATCCTTCGCCAGTTTGACGTTTCCCAGTTTGACGTTTCCCGGTTAACGCAGAGAGAGAGAGAGCTGTCAGTCAAGTGCCGAACAATCCAATCGGTTATCTGTCAAACGTATTTAACATCAACGCAATTGATGAACGGTGAACGCAAATCAATCCAATATCGATAACGTCATCAAATATCGGATTTCATGGAGACCATAAATAAATATCGAATTTCTTTCGATATTGCTTTCTTTTCAATTTTCGTTGTATTTTTCTTATATTTTTTTGTAAATGAATATGAAGGTTTTAATTGAGGGTTTGTTAGGTGGATTTCTTTAGGATTTTCTAAGAAAAGTATAATTGTTTAATAATATTAAAGTTACTTATGAATGTGGGCTAATTTCATAAGTTTTTATTATTATAGAAAATTCACTTTACAAGTAATCAATTTAATTGAAGAATAAGGAGTGTTGTCTTTAATTCGTTATACAAATTAACCTTCATTTTCGAGTAAAAAACTGTAAGAAATCAGAAATGTAATTTTTTATTACCGCTAAAAATCGTATGATAGTTGCAATTTATTAAATATTTTCCTAAATATAAATAGAATTTCCTTTATTCCACCACTGACATATGTATATTACCAATCACTTAAATATATCCATTCATTTCAGTTTATTGCAAGTAAACAAATTCAAGTGCAGTGCTAAAATTCCCAATTTTATGGGGACAAGCTACATTTTTACAGTTTTTGGCAAATGTCAAGCCCTGCCCAGCTTATTATCGATAACTTTGTTGACTTTGTGCACGCCCAATTAGACGAGTGTAAACAAAATTTTAGATTTTATTTACATGCACACGGGGAGTGAGAGTGCACCGCCAAAGCATTTCTGTTCATAGATATTTCCGTGCAAATGTCAAATGTAAGAAAACCCATTAAACGTTCCCGCTGAAAATAGACGCGGACCGCCGCCGCCGCCCACTGCATTGTGGAAAGTTTCGTAGGTTGCGGCCCCAAAAATACAAACCAAAAATACGAGAGCCAACGCAAGGAAAAAGTACGAAAATAAATAATCAGAATAAATGCAAAACTAAAGCCAACAACAGGCGAAACAACAGCACTGAAAATGCTCGCAAATTTTGCAATCAAACCCGAAATGAAAACCAGGGGCGGGGATAACAGGTGGGATAAAGGGGGGCAGAAGGTGGGGAAAGAAGGAAAAACAAAACCAAGATGGGGGTGCACTGGGGAAAATTTTAGGGAACTATGTTAATAAAATTAAGATGATGGAATACTAAATATTAATGAGAAAATCTGTAGAAAATAATTGACTGAAAAACGACTTGGGAATTATAAGCAAGTTGAGGGGAATAGTCTTTTCTATAATATTTTTTTTAAATATTATTAGATAAATTTATGCTTAAGTAAAATATGTAATATAAATACAAGATATTTTTTAACCCTTTTTGCAATTTTATTATTAAAATTAAGAATCTATTAACAGTTACAAATTGCAAAATTAAAATAGAATATGAAGCAAGTTGTTCATGTTTAAAGGTAAATCTTTGAAACAAGTACCAAGTCAATTAAATATTATATTTAATATTATGTTTGTTTATTTTTTTTATGTTAAATATTAAACCTCCATCATTTTGTACAATCTTGTTAAATTTTTTTATTCATGTATTATAATATTCAAAGTTTCCATTACAACTTTTTCCGAAAAAGTTAAACCATTTCTATCTTGAACAAAATGTAGACATAATAATATTTTCCCATAGAAATTTCCCTAAAATAAGAATCTGTGTCTGAACTATTTATTTTCCTAGTGTACAGGAAGGATGAAAACAATTTCTCTCGTTTTGATTAGACGACGCAAAAATTGTTGGACGTCGGCGCGTAAACAAGAATCTGAATTGAGGCGTTAAGACTGGCAATCTTGTACACCGCACCACCACCCCCATGCTCCGCGGCACTCAATCCATCCTGCACCTGACACCCGCCCACCCCTTCCCCACCCTATTTGTCTATATGTATGTATGTATGTCTCTGGATATGTATATGCCATATAAACCTGGCGGACGCCATCAAGCACAACAACAATGTGCGAATGAACCCATATAACCGACAAATTCGGACGCGCGCAAATAACAGAATGAGGAAAAAAAAAGTTTAGTGCGGTTTTCAAATTTATTCTAGTGCCGCCGCGTTCTGTTCCCCACGCCCCCCTTGAACACCGCCCACGCCCCTGGGCCACACTTCTACACAATTCCGCTGCGTTTCTTGTTATTTTTGTACTTAAATAAAGCGCAATTTACGTTTTTTTTTTAACGCTGAGTTTTTTTGCTGGTTTGTTTTTCAACGCTTGAAATTTAATAGATTTGGCACACATTCGAGACAACATCATATATTGGCAGCAGCCACACGAAAAATGTTAGTCGAGGATGGGGGAATGCGTCTTGAAAATGAGTTTTTAGATGGGAAATTAGGGAAAGAGAAGAGTTTACAATTTTAAATAAGAAAATAAAATAAATTAAATAAATATTTCGTTGGAAAATAAGTTTAAATTTACTCTTTACATTATTAAAAAGGTATTACATATTACATTGAAATAATATTTAGAAAGATTGCTATGCTTAAAACTCTAGTTTTAGTAATGCTATGATGGGAAAGATGTAAAAGAAATAGTTTTGATTTTGAGATAAATGTACAAAATAATTTACATGAATATTTCGTGGACAAAAAAGCTGTAATTTAATTTTTACATTATTTAAAAATTATGTATTTGACGAAATTAGTTATTAATTTATGGAAATAATAAAAAACACTTTGAATTTATTAAATATTTACATAGTCAGCTAGACCTCAAATCCTATTTTAGTAAGTTTTCAGCTAGATAAGTAGGTTGAAAAAGAGTATTATGGTTTAAAAATGTATTAAAATGTTTTAACAATTTTTTTTAAGATGGGTAAAATTGTAATTTGTGTTTCTTATCACTAAAAAATTATGTATTAATTGTTAATATATTTCTTATTCTAAGCGGCATTTTTAAAGCACTTAAAAATCAAATTTAATATTTATCTAGATTGCTAAACCAGAGACCCCTGAATAATAAAAAGAATGGTTTGTTTGTAAATATTTGTAGGCTCTTATTAAAAATATTATTTATGACTTAATGAAGCAAATACTAGTGGCCAACTTTGGGAAGAAATAGATTTTGAACCAACACTGCAATGTGCAAGTTTTCTATATGCATTGACTGGCGTCTTGATTTAATTATTAATATTATTTATTAATTATATATATTTCAATTTCAATTATAATAAATATTTATGAAACCCCACTAATATTTTCCCACTAGTGTCACCAGTTGTCATTAAACTTTTGCGTATAAAAAATTCGCTGGCTCACTCGCTCCGCTGTACCCGTTGGAAAGAGGAAGGCATTAAAAACAACTTACCGCCGAGACCAACTTCATTCGACTGGCTCAGTATATCATTGGCCATCAAGTGCTCCCAACAGGTGCAATAACTTATAGGTGTTATTAATGTCTGGCTCAACTATTTTTCCTTCCACTCGATTTGCTGCCCGAGGCAAAAGGTGAAATGTGAAATGCGAAATGGTTCGCTGCGAATATTTTTCAGCTGGCACACACTTCATTTGCATTCAAAACAAAAATTCTTTGCATAAATAAATAAAATTGGTAGAAGAAAGAAAAATAACAAAAACAGAGGCAAAAACGCACATGTTTTAATAAACAAGAGCATATCGCTGGCGAATTTCGATATGAATGAGCAAATGAATGAATGAATGGGAAATGGGAATGAACGGCGTCTGCAAATAAAGCTCACTTTGATTTCACTCGTATTTATTTTGCGTATATTTTTCCTATATTTACCCCTTAAAATCTGCACATTGCATTAAGAGCATTGTTGTTTTTAGTGATAAATGTGCGGAATACAAATCATCGTCACTTAAAGAAGCCTATTTATTCAACTGATTGTGGCTTTATCCCTTTTTGACAGCACACACTGAGGGTTGCAGGTCTGCAGGCATTTTGCAAATAATAACAACATTTTCGGCCTGTCTGCCAATAGGCCATGATTCTTAGTTTGTTGAATAAATACAAATATTATTCAGAGCCAAAAATCTGTACAATTCAATTCTGTTTATTTCAATAGCTGCCTCTGCCTCTGCCTCCCTTACCTTGTCTTTGTTTACACCGAATATTTCGAATAAATATGATCAAATCTGTGCAAATTGCAGGTCGTCCGTCCTGTCACATTCGGTAATCTCTAAAAATAAGAACGCGTTGTAATTATATTTAATTCTGTTGCCCAAAACAAGCTGAGACCTTGGTCTAGACACGTGCTCTGGGCTTGACCTTGTCTTGATTTCGAGCTCTAGGTGGGGATTATCCAAAGATGGAGAGCTGAAAATGTTGAAAAATTGAGTATTACTAATTGAAAACAAAGCCGAAAATGCAAATGAGGCAAATCAGACACTAGTTTATCATATTATGAGCTGTGTTTAATATGATCAATAATCTGCAATACATATCCCATATAGGAGCTCAGAGAAGTACACAGTGGAAAATGAATATAAATGATTAGTGTGTTTATTTATAATTTTAAGGGATTCTAAACTATTAAAATGAAGGTATTTTATACAATTAAAATGATTCTTTAGAGAATTTTAAAAATATGGAAAATCTACGACTGTTTTAAATAACAAAATATCTAGAAGAATGTTCATAGATGTTTACTAATTGAATCTGGTATAAAGAAAGACATAAGGAATCCACAAATTATTTAATAATATAGATATGGATAGATAGATAGATAGATAAATAGATAGATAGATAGAAATATATATAGAAAGATTGATAAATAGAATATAGATTTAGTCCACCAATCACTCACTTTTGTAACGACAACATATTTTTCTTTAGCCGCTTTTTTTATAAAATTAATAAATTACAATAAACACAACCTCTTAAAATAATTCCTTATCAAGGTTTGTTATAAGATAAGATATATAACATTTATTTATTTATAAATATTTATACATTCTATTCAAATAACAAATAACCAACACAGTCCCTGTGACATATTTCCTACAACATAAATATACAAAACATATAGCAATCATTCAATCCAGGAAGAAAATCAGCTAAGCAGTCGCAGCTGAGGAAATGTCGGGGCAATTTTTGAAAGCGATTTCAAAATCATCGCACAAATCGAACCAACAAATTCCGAATTCAAGAGGCGTTTTATGCTCTTTGTTTACAAACAGCAGAAGTGAGGAACTAGGGGGGGAAACGGGGTAAGGAATACGGATTCGGGGTTCGGTCTATGGGGCCTAGGTAGATCCATCGATTGGGCCATATGACAGCCCAAAGTGCTCCGTGCATATTAGATAAAATTATAAACAAAACATGAAAAGGCAACGCTTCGAAATTTGTCACGCCCCAACGCGGCAAACCGACGTGGGGGTGGTGGTGGTGGTGGTGCTGATTGGGGTGGGGTGGAGTGTGGAGTGCTGCTAGATCGCGCTTTTTGTTGTCTTTCCTTAACTGGGGGTCGACCTATTCAATATGCCGACACACGCGCCAAACACCTCCTACGCAGGGCCCCGATTGCCTTCGACTGCGGCGTAGTAGAAGAGCCCAGCAATCAGTCAGAAATGGCAGTGTGACACTAAGCTTTGAAGTATTTAAAATTTAGAAAAATTTAAATAAAAATTAAGACTAAAATTACAAAGAATAATATGACACTCGATGAATTTTGAAGATTTTTTTGTATTAAAAAGTAAAGTAACAAGTAGAAAATGTATAGTTTAGAGTTACTCACATTTATTTTAGGTACTAGTATACCTTTGATTTTATTTTTATATTTTATTAATATTAATCTAGTGTCATACCATCATCTCTATATGCTGGCTCAACTCAGCTGAACTCGGCTCGACTTGGCTTTATTTTACAGTCCCCACAGCCCACTCGATGAGTGGCGTCCATTGTTTTCGCCTCGCTTTTGTTGTTGACGAAACGAAACGAAACGATCTGTGGCTAAAGTTTGCCAAATGGATGACAGACAAGCGGACCAGACTCGAGGCCCCTACCCCGACCCCTACCCCAGACCCCTAACCGAGACCATACGCTGCTGCGATCCGATCCAGATCCAGATCGAAAGCGGGAGCCCCATGTGGCGGCCACTCGATCGTCGCATGATATGTGGCTCTATGGAAAATAAAATGAGATGAAATGAAATGAAATGACTATGAGGAAGGGGCTGCCACAAACTACTAGTTGTGGTTGGGTTAGGATATCAAAGGGGATTTTGGGTTTGCTGAAAGAGATGAACAGCATTTTTACAAACTAAACATATTTCTTTATCTTTTTATCAAGAGCACAATATCTATTCCAAGTATTTTGTAGAAATCTTCTGTAAGATTTTTTTTGGGAATTTACTTTGATCTATAATTTAAAGAATATTTTCAATTTAAAGGAAATTTCTATATAAATAAGATAAATTTTGTAAGTCAGTGTTTACAGATGCTGTTCTTTTAAAAACACATATGTGAAACTATTTTCATTATAAAAATAAATTCGCAAACTAGATTCTTTAAAAGTAAGAACTTTATAAAAATACATTTACACAGTATTTTTATACCCTTGAAAATAATAAAAGTAATAAGCCTGCAACGTAGTAAAAGAATCTTTTCCGACCCTTTAATTCTTATATATTCTTGATCAGCATTAACGGCCGAGTCGATCTAGCCAGTTTTAGACCAATAAAAAAAATGACTTATATTTTTAAAATTTTTTTTAAAGCTGTTACATCGTTAGAATTGTGAAAAACTCACATTAGTTTTAAAACTTTGAATTTATAATGCAGAGTTTTTATGCTAAAAAATGCAAAAACTTTCCAAATTAAAATTAGTTCATTTTTGGCTAAGCTATGATTGATTTTCATGCAAGTTTACTTAAACCTCGACTTTTCGAAGATGTCTTTGTCCTTACTTGCATTTATTAATTTCTTGCATATATTATTATTTTTATTTAGGATTTTATAATTATACCTAAATATGTACCTTAAAACATATTATCTTACATTTTTATTTAGAATTTACTCAAAATCTTTAAGTTAATTATTTAAAGTTTATTTTTCACCTCGAACTCCAATTGAAACCTCAACTCATATACCCTTTAATACCCTTTCATTTGTGACTGTTGCACGAGTGTGATCCTCATTTGGCGCATTTGCTATTCGACTTTGCCTCTGCACATTACTTTTAATCACTCATCATATTGTTGGTGTTGTTGTTGTAATTGTTGTTGTTGTCATTGTTATTTATGTATATGCCTATTGTTGTTGTTGGCCAACTAATTTGCATATTAATACCCGCACACCCGAAGCGTTTGGACTTATCTAATACAAGGCACACAGCTGCGCCTATTCAGAGCCGGGCCCAGGAGGGGTTCCAACCATAGCCCGGGGTCTTGGGTATATTTTTTATATACTATATATTGGATCTAAGCTTTGGGTCTCTGCTGGGACCTAGGTATATATCTGAGGCTGGGGGCTACATAAACTCGTAGTAGATAAGCAGAGAACAGACTGAACCAGCGATCGCTTAGTCAATAATGTGGAAGAATTAATGGGTTATATTTGGAATTTAATTTTGTTTAAATATAAGATTTTTTTAATATAAAAAATATATTGTTGAAATCAAATCAAAGGGTTTTTGTAATACTTTTAACATTTTTAAAGCTAAGAGATATGAATAATGAGACGCAACACAATTAATCTTTGCATTAAAATACCTTTAACTAAATTCTTAACAAAATTTTTATAAAGATGTAACTATTTAGAACTAAAATCTATTTTTTTTTTTTTTAGTGTCCACCTTAGTAGCTACTGTTCACCAGGGGCAGCCCTGGCGCTCTCTTCTGTTTACTTTGAAAAGAGCTTCCCCCCTTTTGGCTTGGCCTGGTGATGTCACAAGAATAACAAATGTTTTATTATTATTTTTTCTGCCTTGCTTTTTCGACGCTCGCCTCGACACGGGGCACGTTCACGATCACCACCACATCGGGCTGTATGTTAATTTTTTGTTTTGTTTGCAATCTATTAAAAAAACGGAGAAAAAACTGAAAAAATGATTCCCACTTTCTGCTTGGAGCATTTAAATACAACGACCAAATTAATTCGTATGCCATGTTTGGCGCCTGTTTCTGTAAACCAGCTTTATCTTTTTCGGATTAAAGAAACAAACAGCAGACCTTAGGTACATATAGAAATATGTATATATATTTCTATGGATTGCTGGTGAAACGTGCCCTGCTTGGGGTTAATTAATGGACAACCAGCTAATGGCAAATGGAAATCGATAATTAAACGATTTGCTGTAATTGATTAACCATAATTGTGCAATGCAGCTGAGAAAAAGTTATTCAATGTGAATCATATAATTATTATCACAATTCTTAGCTGATATATGTACGTATACAAATAATTAAGCTATTTTGGAAAGGCGTGGGTGTGGATAATGGGAGGAACTGGCCCACAAAGAGACATAAAGAAAATCTCATTAACACGAGACACAAGTACTTATGGAAGGCATCGTCCAAGGGTCAACAGCCATCTACCTGCACTTGTCAACATAAGAAGGCATTAAATTTATGCATTGCAGAGCCTAAGGATTAAGAAAATGTAGAAAAAAGATACGTAAAGTCATACGATCAAAGACGACATCATAATAAAATCGCTTTCAAATTCTATGTTCTACGCAATAATGTACAGGTACTTCCTTCTTTTTATTTAATTTAAAATCTTCAAAAACAATTACAAATAAAATTATAGTCACGCATAAAAACATGGCATAAAAAAAATAAAGATTAAATAATAAATCATACCTAAAGCTATGAATTGCCTTTAAAACAAAGCTTCATAACTTTGTTAAAAAGTGTATCTTTTACTCATTGCAATTTTAGCACACTTAACATTTTGTACAATTAAATTAAAAGATTTTTAAAATATATTTTGTGGTTTTAATGAACACAAAGGAAACACATTTAAATATCAAATGAGAGAAAATTATTTTATGGCAAAAAATTAATAATCCAGTAAAAATATAAAAAAAAGTATAAACAAATGTGTTTTCTTATATCGTATATTCACTTTACAGATCGTAAACAAAAAGTGATCTCGAATTGCCATGCAAATGGTTTATGTTTATGTCTTGGACCTTGTGTAAAGTGCATGGTGGGACTTGGAGACTCCGTCAGTCATATCCAATTTAATCTCTAGAGAAGACCTCGCCATTGTTGTGGCTTTTGACAACTTTCAAGTTTGTACCAAGGCCGG
>VNJS01002505.1:0-91952 GCA_008042575.1 Drosophila watanabei | reverse complement strand
CCTCAGTTTTGAAGCTATCTGAATGAAACTTTGTAGATAGTCTTCTATATACTCTCACTCGTACATAAGTCGGAACGAGCCGGATCGGTCAACTATATCATATAGCTGCCATACAACCGATCCGTCAAGTTTTAGAAAAAAAATTTTAATTTCACTGTTTTTGAACATATCTTAACCAACTTTTGGTTATGAGCTTTATATATTATTTTAGATTTTAAGATTAAATTTCATAAAAATCGGATGACTATATCATATAGCTGCCATAGGAACGATCGGGAAATTTGTAGAAAAAAGAATTATACTTTGTCAGTTTTCAACATAATTTCTTCAACTTTTAGATACTAGTATTTCATATTTTTTCAGAATTTTGTTGTAAATTTCATAAGAATCGGACGACTATATCAAATAGCTGCCATACAAACGGTCAATAAAAAATGTGAAACTGTAAAAAATGTAAAACTGTAAAAAATGTAAAACTGTAAAATTGTATGAATATGAAAGTAATTCATATTATATTATATTGGGATAGATTAGAATTGATACAATTGGAATCTGCAAGGGTATACAAACTTCGGCGTGCCGAAGTTAGCTTCCTTTCTTGTTTTTTAATTGCCGCAGCTTTTCAATGGAAATTCAACTAATTACGGACACGCAGCAGGCTGGCAAAATTGTTGATAATTAACAGGTTTTCTCTCTGTCGGATAGCAGAGGAAGTTTTCTTCTTCGCCGCTGCCGCTGCGAGTGTTGAAAAATGCATTTCACATTCGCAATTGCAACTGCAACTGCATCTGCAGTTAACAATTGCATTCACACACGACTGATGCCGCTCTGAAATGGATACTCATGGATAATTGTCGGCGCATAATGAAGAGTCAAAGTGCTGAAATTAAGCGAAGAGGCGGAAACAGACTTTTGCATCGAAATTGTGTCAGAATTTGCTTAAGGAAATGTTTTACAAAAACGGTGTTTAAGAGGAAGTCAAGGAGAGGGAAATATATTTAGAAAATGTTATGTAAATGTACGACATGTCATAATATATTAAAATAAATAATAAAAATAAATAAAAAAAATAAATAAGAATTTTTTGAAACTATTTTCCTACTTTTTCATAGAAATTATGCCTTTATTTTGGTCAGAATTTGGTTAAGGAAATGTTTTTCAGAAAACTGTGTTTAAGAGGAAGTCAAGGAGAGGGAAATATATTTAGAAAAGTTTATGTAAATGTACGAAATATCATAATATATTACAATAAAAGCTTTACGAATTTTTTAAAAATTATTTTCCTACTTTTACATAGAAATTATTCCATTATTTTGGTCAGAATTTGCTAAGGGAATTATTTTCCAGATACTATGTGGAAGAGGAGGTCAAAGGAATAGAAATATATTATTAGAAAATTTTATGTAAATGTACGAAATATCTTCATATATAAAAATAAATAATTAAAGAATTTTTAAAATTTATTTTCCTACTTTTTCATCGAAATTATGCCATTATTTTTGATCAGAATTTGCTTAAGGAAATGTTTTTCAGAAACTTTTGATCAAGAGGAGGTCTTAGAAGGGAAATTCTGTTCATGAAACCTCTGAAATATTTGCAATAAAAGCTTAAGGAATTTATTTAAGCATTTTAAACATCAAAAATTTAAGGAACTTTTAGCTATCGTATTTAAATTTATTATCCAACATCGAGCTAAAACTAAGCACACATGATTAAGCGCCTGTATCAAGCCCAATAAATAATCTCCGGTTCCCTTGGACTCTACATATTTCCTCTGGCACATTTACACACCTATCAAAAACAGCTTTGTCTCCGCCGAGAGCCTCTCGGAGATCCGTGACCGAAATAAGCTGTCAAAATAGGAGAAACCCCCAGCAGATGTATGGCAACTTGCATGCTGGTCAGTGAACACCACAAACCACACATAAATTAAATAATCTTGAAGAAAAAAAAAAACAAAAATTCGAGACTGAGAAACGTTTAGTGGCGCAAATTAATTGAGCAACATTAATTTCGAACCGACCGAAAATAACTCACACGAACGCCAACGAAGTCGAATTAATAACCGAAAATTGTTGAGTCCCAATGGCGGCGTTTCACAGCTTAGAATTTTGTGAGCATGAGGAAAATGTTTGTGGCCACTAAAGTCCAACAACAACCACCAGAGGAGGAGGTTGGAGAAGTGGAGAACCAGCCACATTTTTTGACGCCTGCTGCCTGCTGGCCGGTGCAAGCGAAGCGACGCCAAAAACTTCATTTACAACTTAATTTGGCGCCATCAACGGGCTGCTCCTGCCCCCTGCCCCGGCCCCTGTCCCGCCGCCGACTGCCATAATTATGGCAAATTAAATGCAAAATGTGTTTAATCTTAAAACTCCCCGCAAAACGAACCACGAACGAACGTCGAGTGTCGAACGTTGCACAGGTTTTCTTTTTTCTTTTTTTTTTGTTGCACTTTGATTGCGCTGTAAATTTGTCTGCAGCTCACCGCTAGGCAATTTTCGTAGGCCGAACAGGATTTTAGTAGAGTATATTAGCTTATACTCTAGAGTTTTTAGTATAAGGTTGAAGATTTAAGTTAAAATTAGAGTTTAAAATTACAAAATTCGGTTAATAATCAAAGAAACGCATGGAAAATCGAATGAACGCATGGAACGCAATGAAAAAGCTGTAAATATGATTTAATATCTCAAAGAACAAAAGTGTTACCTAGACAATAAAATTCGGAAAATTATGTTTAAAGCATTTAAGCCGTATAAATAATATAGAATAGTTATTATCTATTTTTTTATAATATTAAAAATAATTAATAGGTTATGTTTTACTGAAACCTCTTCTTAAAAGTATCTTTACAATTATTGTTAATATCCCAGAGAACCTTAAGTTTTACCTAGATAATAATGTTCTTTAAATTATAATTAAAGCATTTAAGTCTTACAAATTAAACATAATATTTAATATCATTTCAAACAAAAATGTTTACTTGTATTTCATAAATACTTACAAGAATATCGCTTGTGTTTAACTTGAACCTCTCTTAGCAATAATAACTAAAACTGTAAATTCCTTAATTCCTCTGCTGGAACATGTATTTAATTAAATTAAATCCCTTTTCTTTTATTCGAAGATTTCCAAGAAAGCTGATTTTTTGTATATACTACTTTTTAAACTTTTTTTGAAACTCTTTTTTGTACCATTTTCCTAGAGTATCTGCAACTCCTTTAAAGCAAAAACTCCAATTTTTATATATATATTCCGGTTGGAGTTGCTGAGAATCCCATGGACTACGTCGTGCTTATAGTTGTTGTCGTCGGTAATTATAGCGGTCGGCACACTAATCAGCGTAATGTGCGAGCCATAACTATAGGCAAAAGTCAACGCATGAGCAGGAGAGGTTGAGGCGGAGCTGGAAAAGCACTCGACTTTGATTGCACGCGAATGGCCAAGGAGACTGACTTATTATTGAAAGGCGGCGAGGATACCGACACCAAAACCGACACCGACAGTGACAGCGACACTGAGACTGAGGCTGTGTCAAAACAATAAAATACCCAACTAATTAAGGCTGAGATGAGGCCACAGCTGCCGTGACAGGAGGATCTATATAGAGACTGCTCCCATTCCCAGAGCTATAATTTATGGGCAACTTCACAGGCCAAGCGAGAACATAAACAGTCATTTTTCCGAAACACACAGAGAAGATCCTGGCGATCTGTCACTCCCCTTTTGAGGGAAAGGATCCTCGTCGCTGACGTTGGGCAACAACAATTGACTTTAAAACACAATTGCAGGCAGGGTGTGTGTTTTTGGGTTTGAGCCATTTTATTGCCTTTACTCATTAGTGCAAATAGAAGAGGGCATTCATTGGGGAGGCCCGAATTCACGGGAAACTTGTTTGCGGCTTTTTGTTCTCTATTTACACAGCTTGCCAAAAAGGGAATGACGATGAAGGCCAAAAGGTGTTAAACTGGCAAAAACTCACTCCTATCACTTGGTTGGCAGTTTTTCCCCGAGATGAAAAGCTGAAAATCTCTCTCTGTTGTTGTGATCTGTTGTGTGGTTTTTCGGGTCCTCGGCACTCGAGAGTAAACAAAGTGTCCCCCGGACTGATGAACAGCGTGCCACATTCATTTATCACAGTAGGACAATGGACTGTCCTCCTTTTTTTATTTGGCACGATCTATTGGGATAATGGTTACCGGTAATAGTTAAAATCGCTCTCTGTTTAGAGCCGAAATATGCATTCAAATATCAAAGTGGGTGGCTCACAGAGAGAATTGATTTATGAAAGGGAAATGTATGTAGATTTTAGAAGAAATAATTTTATTATTTACTGATTTACAGATATAATAAAAAAACGTTGTCACGAAGCATACTTATTTATAGAAGGTATATATCAAATATTAAATAACTTTAACAAAGGTTTATGTTCATTAATATATTTAATACAATTTTCACCTTAATTTTTTTTAACATTTTAAGTCTTATTAACCTAATTTACCCCTTTTCATCTATAACTAATATTTAAATACCTTTAAAAATATTTTAAAAATAGTAAAAACATTTTAAACTTCCCTTCCAAAGAACTCTTAAACCCCTCAGATACATTTTCCAACCCCTTTGCATTAACCAGAAGCTGCCTCTTTCTGAATTCAATTAAATCGACCTTTGTAGTTCCGCCTCCTGTATTTATTCCCTATTATTTTCAGCTTGAGCTCACCCACGATCTCGGGACTAAGTGATCTTTATCGCTTTGTCCTTGCCTGGGTTTTATTTTGACCGCGACTTGCCAACAAATGAGGCTAATTTGTCAAAATGACCGGTTAGAGAGAGCATTTCTTTTTTTGGTTTCCCCTTCAGTTTTAGTCGGAAATTCCTTTCTTTTCAATTTCTGATATGAATTCCTTTGCTGCAGGCATGAAAATTCCATTTGACAGGCTTGTGGGGCTTGTTATTAATAAGTCCTGATCCCGATCCTGTCAACTTAGGCGGCACATGTCGAAGGCACGCTGGCAGGCCAGCAGGAAGCATTCGGGAATACCGTTGGCTTGGACAGTGATTAAGCGAGAATTAAATGTCAGGCGGTAGCAGCAGATGAGGGATCCAGATCCCCAGATGGAGATCGGAAACGGGTACAAGATCGGACCACTAGGCGTGAAGAGTGGAGAGAAGATCTTGACTAATATGCTACGCCCCGAGCCACGATCACCACCAAGCCACCAACTGTTGGCAGTAAGTTACCGGAGAAAAAAGAAAACCGAAGAAACAAATCGGAGACCAAAACCAACACCATATAAAATATGCAGAAAAAGAGCAGAAAAAAAATAACATTTTAAATGCGAGACGTCAATCAACGCAGCGTCAGCTTCCAACTGCCAAACTGCCAACTGCTAACAAAGGCCAAAAATGAAATGATTAAAAAAAGATTATAAAGTTGGCCAGAAGAGCAGAGTGCAGAGAGAAAAATTTGAGATATAAAAATATTTAATAGAAAACTTTAAGAAAAAAGTATATAAAAAATAGAAAGCTGTAAAAGAGAATTATTTAAAAAAAGATACAAGCAAAATAAATTAATAAAAATATGAGGAAGAATAAAGAGTAATTTATAAAAGTGAAACGTAACAATAAGGTGCTAGACTTTAAAAGAATATAGATTAAAATATATTTAATAAAGAGTAAAGTTTTCTTTAAGTATATTTTTTTAGATCACTAATTTTCAGGAAATTTAAATGTGATTTAAAACTTATGCCATATTTATTGTATTAATAAATAATAAGGCAAATTAACTAAATGCAGTATTAGGTTTAGTTAAATATAATTCCTAAACAATAAATATAACATATTAAGATCAACAAAACGTATCAAATATTTTACCCATCTGATTATTTAATAAAATTAAAATTATTTCCAATATTAAATAATTTTATAATTATTAATTTAATAAATTTTATTTCCCTGTGCACATTTATTCAATAGCACATATATTCGCTTTTATGGCTCGTCGTTCACTCAACTCCCGGGACTCATTAAGCAGCCATGACGAATGGAATGGAAACTGATATATGAATGCCCCGACCAAGTCTGGATCGAAGACACTTACGATCGCTTTATATGGCAGCTTGTTTTGGCCATCGTTCACTGTACAGTGATCACTGTTAGCGGTGTCAATCGACTGGGGTGGTCTCTCTTGCTGATTTTCAGGTGACTTGGCGTGAATTTGTGAAATTTCAAGCTGGTTTTTTGGTTGTATATCAGTTTCGAGTTTCATTATTGGAGTGAAAGATAAGGAAGCAACTAGAATGGAGATCGTATTTCAAGTTTACTTCTACTATAAAACCCAAAATAAAATAGCTAAAGTTGAAGAACATTTGCAGGTATATAACAAAGTGAAAAATAATTGTCAATAATAAAATATAAGAAGCAAACTCTTCACATTTCCGTATTTAAAGTATAGCTTGTCTAGGTTTCCATATTAAATAGTTATTGCTTTATTTATCCACCTATTTAATTATATTTATTCACCCAAATAACAAATAATACCCTCACATCCCTGGCTCACTTAAGCCTTCCACTAACTCAAGCTGTTGCCCGGCATAAATATTTCTGCGCCATTTTCCACATCAGGAAAAAAACTGTCCTCTAATGCGCCTAAGCTGTGGGCTCACAAAAAAGAAGAAAGAAAGATAGAACCCAGAAAAACCCAAACCAAATGTAATCAAATCAGGTAAATTTGTCATAAAATACCACACAACACAACACGATATCAACGAGAAAGGAAGAAGATGAAGGAAAAACTAATTTTGAAATGGATTTCGTACGCAGTTTTGAGCACAAATGGCCCAGGACTTTGGACTCGGACTTGGACACGGACTTGGTCTTGGTCTTGGTCTTGGGTGTCCTGCAAATTATGCGAAACCATTTCGAAATTGAACGCATGACAGGCAGCACCCTCGAAGCCCACCTTCCCCTTGCCTTGGCATTACGACATTGGTCAGCAGAAAACTTGCAAGTCAGGCGGCTGTGTCCTGTGTCCTGCTGCTGCTGCTGCTGCTCTCTAATAATAAAACAGCTCGGGACAAAAGAAAAACTAATAAAACAAAAGTTTCCCCATTGCCCTCGACCATTTGTTGTTTACCTTTTTATGTTAAATCACCGCAGCAATAACAAGAACAAGGATATCGCATATATAGCATCGTATAACATATGCGACCCGTGTCTGGACCAATAAGCAGTCGCAAAAAGATGAACTTTCTTGGACAGTGGGGATTGTGTACAGGGAACTTTAAGTGAAACTATTAAAAAATATATAAAATATTAAATAAATATACCTAAAAAGTTGTAAAGGTTTTAGGTTTTGCTGTTTTGTGTATTTAAACTACTTTTGTTCAATGAATTTATTTTAAAAAATTTATAGAGATGAGAAAAGAGAGTTGAAGTACGGGATGAAATATTTATTTGAGGTAATAAAGGGTTTAAATTATTAATAATAAAGTTATTCACATTTAATTAAAGGTCTTTGCAAGTATGAAAAATAGAAATAACTCCACAAAACAACATATTTCTTTTTACTTTACAAGTAAAACTTGAACAAAACAATACTTTAGTTCCTAAAGCTGGAAGAATACAAAATAAATATTTTAATTATATTAAATTAAAATGTATCCTTATAAATACTAAAGGTATCCTAAAGAAAAAATGTTTCTTTATAAGATCTATTTTCCTAATAAATCAAATTCCCTCTAAAAATTGAATTCCCTTATAAAAATCCTTGTTTTTAATACAGAATCCTTCCTGTACTCCCATTCTGTTGTCCACCTTTTCGAGATCTCCGCTTTGGTTGTTTGTGGCCTGGGTTCGTGATTTGCTAAACTTATGAAATTACTTTACGTGTAGTGGCCCCGGCATATCACCTCATCCCCCCCATATGTGGCCTAAACCGCTCAAGTTTTTTGGCCCTGTCCCGGCCATTTGGTCAATTCCTGCGGCTGTCATTGTGCTATTCCAACGCCTTATCTCTTCAGGATTTACATAACAGCCGCAGAGCAGGGGAACCCCTTCTTCGGTTCTTTTTCTATCTTTTTGGTGCAAAAGTTTTACGCAAGTCCATATGTTGTTTTGGGGAGAGGGGAAAAAATCCCATAAATAGAAAATCACATTAAGTTTTCTGAAAACTCTGCTCTGTCCCCCTCAATTGTTTGCATATCCACAATTTCTACGAAGATAAGCATTGCCAAAGTTTAGGTTTATGGCCGCCACGTTTCTTCATCCTGAAAAACTTTATTCCTTTTCGGGTTTTATAAATTTTTTATTTCGTTTAGTTTTTGCGGTAAGTTTTAGGCGATGGTCAAGCGGAGATTGGTAGTAAAATAAGTTAAAAGAAAATATTAAATATAATGCTAAATTCTCTTAAACATTTTTCTGAAAAATTTGTTAAATAAATAAAGATTTTTATTAGGAACTCAATAATTTTTCCTTTAGCCTTTTCGCCTGCCAAAAGGACACGCTTTCTTAGGCCTGACTCTGGGCAATTTACGAACTGACAATCTAATATTTCTACGCAATTTACGCAGAGAAAAACTGCATGAAAAACCCCTTCAGCTCAGTTAATAAAAACCCAATGGAGCGTTAAGAAAAAGCAGTTAGTGGTTCCCAGACATTGATTGAGAGTCAGGCGGGGGGAAAAGCTAGCACGAAAAATAAGAAAACTCAAACAGGAAAAATAAGAAAACTCAAACAAGTTCAATAACGAAAACTGTCGCTGGAAAGGAGGCTCTTAATTTGGGCAAATATCTCTCTCTCTGGCAGCGTGTAATATTGACTACAAATGCATGTGCAAATGTTGCCACGGTTTGAAAGGATTCCAAAGGATTGCCGAATAGCAGCGGCTGTGACAACGTCGATTTCCCTGTTCCCTTTCCCCCGTCAGACTTTCGCCCACAAATCGCAGCTTGGTAAAAAATCAGGCAAAGCAATTTAAGCCAGAAAAGGGTGTCACATGTGCCAAATGACTTTTGCGTGTGGAAATGACAATGATTTCTGCTATGTAGACAATAACGAAATGCAAACAAAGGACAAACAAACGGAATGGTGGCAGAGTCAGGGGCGAGGCGATGGTGGCAGGACATCACGGCAGGACGAGTTCATAGAGCGACATTTGCATTTGCCTGCCATATTCGTAAATGAAATTGCGAGTCCAGGGGAAGGAGACAGCCAGCAACTTCAAATTAGTTTTTGGCCCCAAAATAGTTGTCGCTGCCAAGGAAATGATTAAGCCACCAAAAACTACCAATTTCCTGGGCAGGATAAGCACTGGGAAAAATTGGGGAGACAATTGACATAATCAGAAACATAAGAAATAGATTTTAGAGTAATTTACAATTTATTTAAAATATTTAAAATATTTTGTAATACTGTTTTATGTTCATAAAGAATTAATTCATTTATTCCCTATTTTTTTTTAGTTTTCCTTTACTTGTTTACGATTTTATAGTTAAGAAAAGACTATGGAAATATTCTGTTAGAAATTTAGTTACCTTATTTAAAAGGATCTTATTCTGATCAACAAATAACTTCGTAGCATAAATCTATAACTTTTTAGTTCACTAAGAATGTGTTTTTAATTGAACAAAGTTCTATTTAAAGGCACATCCTGTAATCATTATAAAATATGTATTTTTTTGACTAAGTTCCCTTCTCTTCCCTAATTTTTCTCTCTGCTTAGCCTTCCCCATTCCTTGTTCCTTGGCAGGACGCGTCACATGTTGGCTCATAAAGCTGTCACAAAATGACTTTACAACTTAATACACGGACATGGCCCAGAGCTGGGCTTGAGCTGGTCTAGAGGGCTCCGAGCTGGAGACATAGACATCAATCACATTGACTGCCGCAAATATAAACGTCAGGCCAAGTTGGTGAGGGTAAGGAGAGGGAGGAAATCCCCTTAAACATAGCTCCAGGATGGCGTGATACCAGCTCCTCATCCGCGGACAAAAGGACAGCTGGTGTCCCTCTAGATTCTAGTGGCGGAAACATTATTTTGACCGCAATGAGCTCCAACTTTTTGTTTAGAGACCGCGGTCCGCGAAATTGCATCTGGCAGCTGTCTAAATGTCTCGCGCACTTTTTGCGACACTTGTCGCGGATCCAAAAAGGATCCAAGGATTCGATTAAGCGGAGAAAATTGGACAGGATATCAATGGGGGTCTCTGCTAGCTGCCAAATTCCTGTGCTAATTTGACGTCTTTGTGGGACAGAAATTGAGGGGTTCAAATGTTCAGAAAATTTTAGAAGATTTTGAAATTGTTTTCGAATTTTTTAAAGATTTTTCCTTGAAGTTTTCTTTAATAAGTTTTGAATTGCAATTAAATGAACTTTTTAATAAATTAAGTTTACTTTTTAATTTAAAACCGAACCAGAAAAGTTTTTTGTTTTCAGAGCAACAAAGTTCTTTGATATAGTTTAATGTCTTCTCTAATTCAGATTATTTCTATCAAAGCTACTTAAAAATCCTTCTTTTCTGTACAGTTTTCCAATTATTTATATATATTATTTAACTACATTTATTATATTATTTTATATTTAACTACATTTTAAAGCTGCATTTATTTAGCACATTATTAACTTCAAATTTAAACTAAAAATTACAATTTAAACCAAATAATTGATACTTTTTTCATTATAATTTTCCCTTGACAAGCATATATATTTCACTATCCATTATCCAATTGATTTTACAAGGTTCAGCACAATAGGCACTTGGCAATTTGGCAACAATAGACATCGACATTCGCATCAACATCGACATTTATATTTTTGAAATGGCTAATTTCGCCACTAATCCACGTGTTGTGCTTATATATTGGTGGAAAATGTAATGAAATCGGGCAATTAGCTGGAGCAACAAAGCGGCAACCAGACGACGACGCGACGATAAAGCCAAATGATGATTAGTAACCCTCGGAAATGATTGTTTCCTATACATACTATATATATTTATAAATATATATTTCCATCGTAATGGCCGTCCCATATCGCACATTTACACTCCTCCAATGGCGCTCATTGCATGTCAACTATACGGAGATATTAACTATAGTCACTATAGTATATAACTTGGTAAATAATCAAAGTCAGGGGTGGAGTTAGGTTTTTTTTTGGGAGTAAGAAGGGATATTTAGAGGGGAGTTTGGTAAAGCTAAGTTTGGGTAATGGGGGTTTAGGGATAGAAGGATCCTTTTTAGATAAAATCTACCTAGAATTTAAGCTCTAAAAATGCTTGCAATATTTATTAAGAAATTATATATATTTTGTGTAGATAGTTAGCTAATTTCTTGAGTTTATTTTACTCTAAAAAACCTTAAATAAAAGTTGATATTGATATTGATCATTTCTATAAAAATCTAAAACGTATTATTAATAATATTTTATACTAATAATTTTTATAAAAGAAAAGGAGACCAAACTGTAGTCAATTTATGACTTCTTAAAGATAAAAATTACCAATAAAAAATGTAATAAAATATATTTAAAGTTTAAATGTTACCTTAAATGATTATGATCCCGAATGTAAACCCCAAAAGTCACAAATAAATATTCACCACTAAATCCTACCCCAAAAAACCCTACCCTTTCGACGCCTCTGCTCGAAAACCCAAAACACTGAGACCCAAAATTATCGAAATGCGAACCGTTTGCGCTCTAATTACATGGCAACCTCCAGCGGCAAAATAAATTGTCACCTGATGGTGGCTGGTGGGTTGTGGGCTATAATTGTCCCAAGCCGAGTGTGTGTTTGGTGTGTGTGATGTGTGTGGGAGGCCATTGTTTTTTTTTCCCCCCTCCTGCACGTAATCCCAGCAAATATAATTGCCATAAAAAGCAGAGAATAAAACCACGAAATGAAAAATTGCTTGCGTGAATTTGTTAAAGTTTAGAGCTTCATTTTGCAAAAAGGAGAAAGAAAAAAACAATGCAGCTCAAAAAGCAAATGTCGCGCACGAACTTGGCCATAGTTAATTGCTGGGCTGCCTGGCTGCACCTGCTCAGAAGTGGGCGTGGCCACACGCCCGGCCCTCCTTTGCCTTTCCCTTAAAATAAATAAAGTCGAGCTATTTGAGCCCGCTCACCAGATCCCCGGCTGATTGCATCTTTTGTCGCATGAACCAAGCCCCGATCGGATCGTTGGACCCACCCAGTCCATGTAATTTGCCATTGACAGGTTCATGTGGATTTTTTGTATTTTTTGGTGGGGGTTCCAGGGTTTGCTGACTGGATCCAGGAGTATATATATATATGTTAGACTGGTGCATACATTGCATGGCTTTCATATCCGCATCGCGTGCTGCATGTCAACGCGTGTGTTCCAACGTAATTGTCGCTGACTTGGTGGCCATTGCCAAGATGGCGGCGTCCGCCGCATCCAGGTGAAAGGACCATGGGCTTGATGTCCTTAAAAAGCTAATAAAATCTATGTTTTGCATTTTTAAGGATTAAATACTAACACGTCTAGTTCTGAATTTTAAAGGAATTTTTAAACATTTGAAATGCAAGAAATACGTATTTCAATGGTGTTATTATTTTTGGGTTCGATTTTTTAAAGATCTTTACTGTTTAATAAAATCTTGGGTGTGTACAGATTCTAAATAAGCTAAGGTGCTTAAACTTATTCAACTTATCTTTCTTTTGAGCTTCGGTTTGATAAACAAATCTTTAAGAGTTTAGTATATCAAGTTAAGTTTATCATTCTTCGAAATTAAAACCACCAAAAGGAAAACAGAAAATATGTACAAATATATCGATATTACAATATTTGAGAGAGCGATAAATCTATATTTGAGAGAGCGATAAATCTATTTTTGAGAGATCGATAAATCAATATTTGAGGTACCGATAAATCGATTTTTGAGTGAGCAATAAATGTATATTTTAAAGAACTCTTTTCAAGTTACCAGACCATTCACCATCTGTATAAAATATATTAAAAAAGTAATTTCAAAGATTCATTAAGTAGAATGCCAAAAATATAAAACTAAATACAATAAAACTCGTCTAATATTTTAACTTCTCCTTATTATCCTTAGAGTATTCACATTTTTGTGTACACACTTCCTCTTTTTCTCATAATAAAAACCACTCCTTAAATTTTAAAAACTCAACAACTTCTCCTTTATATCCTTAGAATTTTCCCCTTTTTTGTGTCAATTTTCCACCTCTCCTACCCACTGTGCAGTGACAGCAATTTGCACCGCCTGCATCCGAGAGGAGCCCGAGAGCGTGCTTAGCGGCCATCAGGCGGGGCTTTTGCACCGCCACCGCCCTGTGATTAATTGCAATAGGCGCTCGCTCGGCAATGATTGGTTCCTGGTAAACTTCGCACTGTCATGCCATCGAACGTGGACACGGAATGCAGAGATGCAGAGATGGCGGCTTCTAGGAAACCAAAGCCAGAGAACGAGAAAGATCCAAATCCAAATCCAAACCCAGCCAGACAGATCAGCGTCAGTTCTGGGAGACAGAACGGAGCTGTGCCTTCGATAAGATCACCTTGTGCGTGGGATGCAACTTCTCCTTTGGATGGGGAAAACTCTCCTCCACCTCGTTGATCTTTCACACCTTGCGCGCTGCTTCCTTCAGCTTCCTCTGCAAGTGAGAACCTGGCATTGTTGTCAAGATTTCCATTGTTTTGTGCACTTGGCGTTTTCCAGGGATCGGTTATGGGATGTCCTGGTGATATAAATCGCATTAATCACTCGGTTTTTGGGGGAACAATGGACCAGCAAGGTGTGATCACAGTTTTGACAGCGGCAATGACAAGAGACTTTTATTTTTTATTGGCCAAGATGAACAACCTGTGTCGCAGTGTCCCCCTCGATTTGAGATTCTAAAGAATACCTGACATGGTCGGAGCTGACATTGTGTCTGCCTTTTATTTTTCCCATTGTTTGGGTTTCGGTTAAGATCTCTTGATTCCCCTCCTCATCCTCCGAGTCATTCGATGGCAATTTATTAATATTTAATAAGCCAAGATGAGAGTTTCGAGTTCTGTGAGTTCTTTGAGATGTGAGATTTGAGCTCTTCATCGTGTGGGTGGCTTCGATGTGGGCACATTCTTCGCTTCCCATTGATGGCTCTGATCTGAACTCTGTGTGTGGTTCTTCCCACCTCGGGTTCATATGATATATGTTCTCTATACCTCAGAGTATACAGCAGCCAGGTTCTGCTTTGCTTTGATCTAACCGTTTTGTTTATGTTGAACAAGCAATTTGCAGCTTTGACAGGGGGAGAAATAAAGAGAAACTTTTGCTAAGGAGACCTAGTAAGATTTTCAAAGACTTGAAAAATAAGATAAATATCTAAGTATTATAATAAAAAATATTTCAACATTTTAAACCTTACTTTAAAAGAAAAAAGATTGCACTTTTGAAAGAATTAAGTCACTTATCAATAATGAAACTTAGAGAATATTGTAAAAAGTCATGAAAAACATACATTTTTGGTTCCAAAGAGCTTATTCTGTTGTCAAAATTAACTACTTAAATCATAATCAATTTTTTAAGATTTTTCTGTGGCCTTAAATGCTTCTAATTTTCCCTCAGTGCACCAATTAACTATGGCAACATTCATCTTCGACAACAGCAGCAGCATCTACTGCAGCAGCAGCAACTACATCAGCAGCAGCAGCAACAATTGCTGCAAGTTGAGCTCATAAATTTTGACAGCAAACGGAACGCGTGTTAATAATAATTTCAATTGCCGCCACCACCATTTGATCTTCTCCGCCTTGTCAGGGGATTGGGGGGAACTCTATAGAGAATCCCCTTTGCCAGGATGTGGTTTTACGCCAACGATCGTTAATCTCCTGGATCTGAATCGGGAGTACAAAATCGGGTTTCGAGCTAGCACATTTGATGTGGCAATTACCATGTGGCAGGAAACAGTCGTGCGGCCGAAAACAAATGCATCTGCATATCTACGTATCCCCGATATTTGTATCTGCATCTCAGCATCGCGGCAACGCGGCATCTCTGCTGCAGCATCGCAACTCCAACTCCAGTTTGGCAACATGGCAACAGTGGGCGTGCATCATTGGCAATTTTACCATATTATCAACGCATCTGTGAGCCGACAAAGTGTTTTCAACGCTTTCGGTAGTTGGAACAGCTTGGGAATGTTGCTGCTGCGGCTGCTGCTGCTGCGACGGTTGCTGCATGTTGCAAGTCGCTGGCTGTTGCAGCTGGTAGGCGTTACCAGAGACGGAGCCTGCGAGCCGCGCTTCGATCCCGATTCGATTAATTTTCGCATTAAGCTCGGGCACAGCTCCGCCCTGGCGATGGGCAGAAAGGATTTGTGTTTAATACACTTTAAATAAAAGGAGGGATTTTTAAGGTAAATAATTAAAGGAAGATTAAGGGTTTTAAGGCTAAATAAAATTATTTTAATATTAAAAATATTATTAAGTGGTTTTATGAGCAAAAGGATCATTAATATTGATCAAGGCAGAGGCTACGAAAATCTTTAAAAAATGTATGAAAAGTCTTGTGTAATATTTTTTTTTATAAATATTTTTACTCCCAACTAAACCCTTTATTATATTACCTTTAAGCTTAAATATTTCTTAAATATTTCTATATTTTTTTAAATATATATTCTCCAAGTGCACAATTCTTCGCAGTTGTGGGCGCGGTAATGAAATCAAATTAGGCAGAAAGAGAGATCTCCTTGTTGCTGGCGGCATAATTGATTTGCTTTGCTCCTCTGCCTCCTGGCCTGCTCTCTGGTTATTCCGATTCCCAATTCCTAAACTGTGACTCCCTCGCCCAAGGATAATTGCCGGTGTCCTTGGCTTTTGTATCGAATTGCAGAGGCAGCACCTGCGCCTTCAGGTGACACGCTCCGCTCGCACTTCGCCGGCTCAAGGATGAGGCCACTCGTAAAACGCAATTGTTTGCAATTATTATTTTTCTCTACAAAGGATTAAGGCTGCAGAGGAAAACACACAACAACAAAACAATTCGCTACGCAATTTGTATGCAACAATAAGAGAAAAAAAAACATCTCAAAGAGAAAAAAATCTCGAAGCGAACACACATGTTGTTTCGATTTCGGGCGGCAATAAAATTGATATATCCTTTGGCACAATATGGCCACCGCCATGTGCATTTAGATGGCCATGTCCTGACACGGCTTCCCTGGCTTAGTTTCCGCAATTTTTTGCCCTCGCTTATTGGCCATTTAGTGCACGTAGGTAGTAGTCGCAGGCAAAAGGAGCAAACAACAACGCAAGGAAAATAGTGAAATTTGCCCAAAAATAAAAACTAATGGCCAGCGGGGACACACAGGATACATCCGGCTGACGACGACGACTTTCCTGTAATCCCGTCAAAGCGTAAACAAAAATTTCGGTTATATAGGAAAGCTGCTCCTGCCGATATTTACTTGATTGGCTTTTACCCCTTCTCTGAAATTTTTCTATTTCTTTGCCGAAATTGGTTTAGTCGTAGATCTTTGTTTGTACATTTTTCCGGTGTTGTTCATAAATAATTTTGAAGTGTCTTGTTTTGAAGTGCCTTGTTTTGATTTTCTAGTTAGGAGTGCGTCATGCAGGTACATTATGCAAATAACTCAAGGTACAATTTAGGGGAATGTATTCTTGTGATTGAGTTAAATTAAGAGCAGGAAGTGCAGGTTGATTTTTGCATATTTTTTGCTTAGGAATTTGGGAAATTTTCAGCAGAAGATGATTGGAAAAATGATTTTTAAATCGTAGTTTTACTACGAAATTGTTAATCATACTTCTAAGTTTCCTAAAATTAGAGTCAATTCGTTTTTAAATACACTCAAGTAGCACCTTAAGCTCTTATTTTAATTGTTCTGGCGTTATTTAAATTATTTATTTAGTTGTTCTATTGATATTCTTCATTAATTTGCTCAGATTTTAAAGTCAACTGGAATATATATGATCCTTTCAAGAAGAGCTAAGATATGCATATCCTAAGGGCTTTTAATCAATATTTCATCGATGTTTTTAAAATATTACATTTTTATATAAATATAATCATTAAAAAAACATAATTAATACCTTTACAAATCTATTTATATTACCTTTTTCTTATTTTATCATTAAAGCTTTACTTTCTTAGTAAATACTAAAACTCTTCAAAATAAACACCTTTATTTTAACTGAAATAGAAAAATATCTAAACAATCCCTATTAATTTTAACAATCCCCTTCTGCCACACCTCTTCCCACTTAATTACCTAGACAATTTCCACTGAAAAATCGCCTAAAACTATTTAAAGAAACTCCCATTTGGAGAACACGCCCTCTTAATTTCATTAAATCAAATTCAAATTGCCCAAAAACCAAGAAGAACCAACCCAAAAACAAAGCGATTGCAATTTTTCACTCCCCACAGGAAAATAAATAGAAAAACAAGGAACACAGGAGCCACACAATAAAACTGAAAAAAAAAACAGGAAAGTTGAAAAAATATGGTGGCATATGCAAATGAGATTTCAGGGCAGGAAACAAATCATTGAAAAATTGTCACCGAGCCGCGACAAAGCAAACAAAGCGAGCAAAGGGCCACAGCCCCGTCTGAGTTCCTCCCGGAATCCCGCTCCTTTTCCGGGGTCTCTGCCTAGCTCTGCGAGAGCTGTGAGCTGCGAGCTACTCCCTCCACCGATCTGGCCACCATCAACATCACCATTAGTGGCTCAATTGTGCGCCACATCGGCTGGCAACCACGAATCGCATGCAAATGAAACCGCAGACACAAAAACAACGCAGACACTCAGGGAAAAGGTTGTGGAAAATTGTTAAATTAAATTTTAAGGTATGAAATGCATTTTATTATTAAAAATAAAGGGAAAGATTTTATTAACAATTTGAATTGAAAATAAAAGAAGAAAAGTGCAGCTAAATACCTTATTAAATTATAGTTTCATATTTAAATATCAGGGCTGGAAATAATATATAAAAATGTAAATGTATCCTGGAGCTAAAAACAGAGCCTTAAGTGAATATAATGTGACTTTTTAGGTCCGTATTAGTTTCAGTAAATAATTATTAATATATTTTTATTTGTCAATAAATTTCTTTATGTGATTTTCCGATATCTTAAGGATCTTTACTATATATTAAAGAAAATTAAATTTACCTAAAACTTTTTTTAATAATAAAATTTGGAGATTTAAACATATTTTTGTAATGATACGATTTAGCAAAATTAACAAATGTTACAAATTATTTACTAAGTTTACTTCGCGTCTTTCAAGAATTAATGAAAAGATTTTAAGTTCTTTTTTAAAGATTTTAAATTAATATTAAAATATTTTGAATTCACTTTAAAAGGGTTCGTTTTTGTTTAAATAAAGGAAATATTTTTAATGTAATAATTTAATAACAACCATTTAAAAACATTTAAATAAATAAAAACAATCAATTCTAGATAAAAATCTTTGGCACATAGCTTCAAATGAAATTGATCTTAAATAATTTAGTACGAAATTTGTATAAAAGAAAATCTATAAAATAAATTTTAAAGCCTATTTTCTCTCTTTTTGAATTTTCCCACAAATTTTCCTCAGTGCTCTCACAAAAGGACATCATCCTGGGAGGACTCGGGGCGCAGCTGACGAATTGTGAAAAAAGCCAGTGACGGGAGGGAAACAAGATGGTGGCACCACCACCATCACCACCACCTCGACCCTCTCGTGCCCCTCTTTTTTCCCGTGGTCTCTATATAATTTTCTGCTGCGTTCACACGCCATCGTCGCATTTTTTTCTTTCCCTCCTCCGACCATCTTTTGTTTGGTTCTTTTGGGCAAACATTTAAATTAAAAACATTTACATACGCCACGAAGGCGGGTAGATAGGCGGAGGGGGTTGAGGGAGGTGTGTGTTCGGAGGAGTGACAGGAACCCAGATATTCAATTATGATTTTTCAATTGGAGGACAGCGAGCGCACGAGACACTTTCTCAGATAAGTCGCTGCCGGTTGCAGGATGTGAGAGGGGGAGGTCTGGTTCTGAGATCGAAATATTGAATGTATTTCAAGAAGAAAATTATTTAAATTTAAGGGGAATGATTTAAGGGATTTGTATATATTCCTGTGTAAATAAATTAGAATATTTCTAAAGGATAATAAATGTAAGTAGATAAATTCGACATATTTTTAATTCATTTTTAATTAATTTTAAGTTGAAATACTAAATAAATGGCTTATAACTTCTGTTTATAATATAGTACATTTAATTTTGTATTCAAAAATATAAAGTATGTATTTCATTATTTTAAGAACAAGTAATTTTTAATAAATGAAAGTCATTTTAAGACAAAATCTTAGATAAATATTCTAAAATAATATTTTTCCATGAATAAACATATTTAAAATTTATCTTAATACTGAAAATATTATATAATAAAAATATCTTAAAATTGATTGTTAAATATTTAAAAATTTAAAAATGTAAAACAAATTAAACCCAATTCAAAAATTTCTATCTTATAAATCCCATTCGCATCTACTCAAGTATCTCACTCATTTCCCAAATCCCACTCAACTCTAGTGTGGTGAATAGACGCAACGAAATGGAAATGGAACGCAGTTGAAAAGAACCGTAAATTGTCGATGAAATGCAGGCAACCCCCTCCACCTTCCCGAAACACAAACACAAAAAAAACACTCCACACACACATACACACAGACTCGAACCACTCACCATGGCAACAAAAAAAGCAACAAAATACCCAAAGAACTGTCAACAGCCGAAAACAAAATGACGAATTTATGAACTTCTCTGCGCCGTCTCTTTCGCTCCCGCTCTCGCACATTTCCGCGTGCGAGCGAGATAGCCGAAGCACTCAAATGCCGCTCTCGACTCAAACGTCGACACTGGTTTTATCTCGCTTGCACTTAGGCAGTGCTTATGGCTTGCCTGCTGGCCGGCCGGTTTGAGTGCATGGGAATGTGTTCGAATTGGAAAATGGAAAGGGAATGGGAATGGGAAATGGAAATGAGTTATATGCCTTGGCATCGCTGCTAACGTCGACGTCGCTGCCAGCTGCATGGGAATGCGCTCGCGTTTGTATGGCCATCTCGCTTGCACACACATATCGCTCAAATTGTCATAATTGAAAAATGTCTCGTTGTTGTTGTTCTTCCTTTTTGCGGTTTAACGTGCGGTTGGATTACGTGACGTAAGGGGTGATGTGACGTAAGGTATTTTGGTTTTGGGTTTTTTAGGGAAATATTTTTAAAAATATGAGTAAATGACGTAAATTGTAAATTCCGTTACGTTGTGGCTTACGGAAAACCCTTTACTACGTCATAACGTAAGCCACATCAGCTGTTGTTGTTTCTGTGTTTTGGGGGTCAGTCGACGTCGCTGCCTCCGTCAACGTCTCTGCTAGCTTCGCAGTAAGCTTTGCCGTAGTTGTTGCTTTTGTTGTTGATTTTTGCGTTGCGTTTTTGCTTTTATTTTTTGTTTTCTTTTCTGTGTGTTGTTGTTTTTTTTCGGTTTTGGCTTTGGCTTTGGCGCTTTTGGCGTTTTACATGGCGAAAAGCGAATTGGGATTCATTCAATGGTCAGCTGCGTGACTGTGAAGCAGCGACGGCGCTCCGGCATTTCTATCTCTCTTTTTCCCATATTCACGAATCCCGGCGAGAAAATACGGAAAAATACGGCGAAATACAAAAGATAAAGTACGGATGCTAAAAATCGTAAAAGTCGAAAAGTGTTTCGAAGTAAAGAATTATTACAAAGAAAATGTGGTTCAAAAGATAAAATTAAAAAAAAAGGTTAATAAAAGTACAGAAGTAAATAATTAAAAAACACTTTGTAATGTTAAAAAATATACACTTCAAAATTATAATTTATAACGCATATTATTCTAATCTTTATAATATATTAATACAATTTAATTTATTTAAAACAATTTAATAAACAAAAGAATTCATGTTGTTTACAAGCCCGTAAAAGTGTTTATAAACAAACAGGGAACATCTTTGTGTTTAATCAAATATAAACATAACTTTTAAAGGATAGAAATATTTAAATTTGCTATAAAAAAGGAAAGAAATTTGGGTATTACAAAATATTCTAAATACATTAAAATATTCAAATCCAAAGCCTTAAAAAGGTGAAAAATATTTGGCGTTTAGCCTAAAATATTATCCTAAATTCCTGGCTTAAATAGGTAAAATATACAACAATTTCCCAGTGTGGTTTATGATAAATATTATAAACTTCACAAGGATTTCAGATATAAAACTCTAGTTATACAAAAAGACAAGATAAAAGGCTTGAAAATAATAAAAGAGCTAAAAAATTATAAGATCTCTTTAACAAAGTCTAAAGCATTTTTAATCAACTTTCAAACAGCTAAATCCACACCTCAAAATGTTATGAATTCATGAAGCAAATAAACACAAATCTACAGAAAATATATCTGAAGAAATCTACAAAAAAAATCTTTAAAAAAATATCCAAAAAATATTTAAAAAAAACCGGCAAAGAGAAAAAAAAAATACAAACAAGTATCGGCCGCAAAATGCTTTTGAGCAATCAGCCGGCAAACACGAAACCGCAGCAGCAAACGCAGCCCTCGTCGCCGTCGCAGAGCTTCAAGTCGAAGTTGCAGCAACAAATTGCGAGTATAGCCAACGGCGGCAGCTCTCATCATCATCATCATCAGATACATCAGAACCACCAGCATCAGCAGCATCATCATCATCATCCGCTGGACAATCACAATCATCATCATCAGGCGCAGCATCAGCACAACATTTCCTTCGCCACGGATTTCTCAATTGCCGCGATTATGGCGCGCGGCGGAAACGCCCCGAGCAGCCGGGAACCTTCCGAACGGAGTCTGAGTGAGTAAAGTAATTCCCCAACACAACATCCCCTAAATATGCCCCAAAATAATATCTAGAGATACTCGAACTACACATAATATAAATAAATGGAAATTGGGTTAGATATTTTTGCCCTTTACTTATGAGGTTTTTGCGTTGATTTTTGGTTATAGAAATGTGTAAATAATAATGGGAAAAGTTACATAAATTTAGGGAGTTATTTTTTATACATAGATAGATCTCATTATTTAACTGATTTTCTAACTTAATCAGAGCTTATAAAATTATAATACTTCGAACTTAAATTAATAAGGAATTAAGTTGAGGAATCTCTTTCAGAATAGCCTCAACAATTATATATAACTATATATAAATAATTTTAAATATTATAATTTTTAAAAGCTTTATTAAAGCTTGATCTGAGAAAGATTACCTAAATTAATTCCTTATTAATTTGTGATTAATAATATTAAGTTGATTTCATATTAATTTGTTGTTAATAATATTAAAAGAGTGATTCCCTTACTTAATTCTCTATTAGTTTATTATTAATAATGTTAGAAGAGAGATTCCTTAACTTTATTTCATATTAATTTGATATTATTATAAATAAAAGAGAGATTTCCTAACTTTATTTCTTATTAATTTGGTATTAATAATATTAAAACAGAAACGGCATAAATCTTTAACCTTTTCCTTTACAACTTATACTATATAACACATATTTTATTTTTTACGATTTATACTTAAAATATGATTTATTCACCATATAACACATATTTATAATTGTAAAATTCAACTTATGGCTTTACTTGGCAACTTAATTTATTAAATGCGACAACTGATCATTTATAAAGGCTAAACCTTAAATTAATTATTTTATGTCAGGCTTGATAATTATTTACTTGATTAAGGCATTATAAAAATACTTTAATTCAAAATATATTTATACCACAATTGCAAAATCAATTATTATTTACTGATCTTGACAAATTATTCCATTTTTATTTAAAAACAAAACCCCAGAAATGAATTCCCTATCTTATTTATTCTTATTTATGACTTGAAAAGCAGAACTTCAGAGCAGTGAAAATAACAATAAAACACCATTTGTTTTGCCAGAGAAAAAATCAATCAACATATTATTTTCCCTGCTTATAATCCTTGACCATGACTAATACCAAAAGTGGGTTAAAAACAAAGTCAAGTAAAGTAATACCTGTACTTTTCCCCGAGGAAAGCCCCAGCTACCACATTTCCCAGCTGCTGACGCACTAAAAAAAACTCAATTAATCGATTGCTTAATACTCATACTCATTTTGCGCCGCTGAAAAAGTGTCGCAGCTGCATTATATTTCTACATTTTTCCTCTACTATTGTTTTCCGCCATTTTAATAAATTATATATTGATGACAATGCAACGTTGATGACTTGATAATTGCGGCAAATGCGCGGCAATAAAATAATCAAAGCCTATTTGAATTCACGCGGTGAAGGGCGGGATGGGGTTTCAGTACATGACAGCGAGTCTGAGATATATATATCGTGTATATATATATCTCTGTACGTGAATGCAAAACTATTTAGATGCCATAATTGGGTAGAGACAGCGGCAGACGCAAGCAGATGCATTCACATTTGGCGCACAAACACACACGCGCGAGAAATTAACATATGAAATTGCATTTTGTGCAAATAATTGAATTTTTTGGCATTATCTGTAAAATGCATCTGGTCGTGAACTGGATTCGCGTTGTTCTCTGTGTTGCTTTGCTGCTGTGGCTGTAACGACTCATCAGCGGCAACATGCAACATGTTGCAGGCAGCCAACAACAACTCCCACATATTAGCTGGCCCCCACTTTGATGTCTCTCTCTGTTGCGTCTATGAACACTCAGAAAACTAGGAGAATTATATTAAATTAAATTAAATTAAAATGTTGATATTAAAAATAAAAAATAAATATAAATATAAAAAAATATAAATAATATATATAAAGTTTAATTATATCAAGTAAAATATGTTTGATAAAAGGGTGCGTTATTTAAATTTACTATTTGCTGAGTTTCTTTAAGATAAAACTTGAGTTTGCAATATATTTCTTCGAAAGAAAATATATTTCTCAGCTTGGAAATAATAATAAGAATCAAAGCTAATAATGAGTAGTATTTGTCTTAACAATTTAAATTGAAATTATATTATTTATAGTTGTCAGCACTCATAACCTTAATTTATATTTCCTTATTTCCAAATTAAGAGGTTTTGACACTGAACGCGGCGTTTTATAAGTTTACTTGAAACAAATTATTGCACAATATATTCCTTTTAAATATTTAAAATCTAGTTTTTGGAATCAAATCTACTTTTCTTAAAATTAATACATTTTAGTACTCTGGTTTTTTTACTTTTAATGGGAAGTTTAATAAAGATCATAAGTAATTTTTTATAAATTAATAGCATAAATAGCTCCCATTAAATTTAGAGAACTGATTAAGTTGGTCCCAAGATATAGGACAATTTTAAAATTAAATAAAAATATATTATTAGATTATGAGGATATTATCCACCCTTGAATATGTAAACGTAAAATCTGTCTAAAAATTTACATATTTCCATATAAGAATGTATGAATATTTGGTCTCAATATATAAGAAAACTTTTAAATAGGTACTAAAAAATAATTATGCCTTAAAATTCAAAATTTGTTTAGAGATATATACCCCTTAATTTCTCATATTTCTTATATTCCCCATTTTTTTCTCCCCATGCAGGCCCCGCATCTGTGGAGCGTTATTCCAACCAGGATGCGGACGATGATGTGGATGTTGACGTTGATGTGGTCGACTGCAGTGACTCGGAAACGCCGACGGCAACATCAGCAGCGGCGGCGGCAGCAGCTGCAGCAGCATTGCAGGCGCAGCAGCAAGCGCGCCAGGCGTTGCGTGTTGCACAGCAACAAAAACAGCAGCAGCAGCAACAGCAGCAGCAGCAACAAAGGCAGCAGACACATCACCATGCCACAGCAAACAAGCAACAACGCCAACATCACAATCATCAAAGCAGCAGCAACAACAGCAGCAACAATGGCAACATCAGCAACTCAAGCAACAGCAACAGCAACTCGAGCAGCAACAACAACAAATCAAGCGGACATCGAGGGCGTTCAGCTGCCGCAGTTGGAGGCGCTGCCACGCCCTCGCCGCCACCGCCACCGCCCTCGCAGAGTCCCGAGGAAAATGAGCGCCTGTCGCCAGAGGAATCGCCAGCGCAGGTAAATCATATAAACTTATATAACTTAGGGAAATGTTTGTTATCAAAGAGAGTTATTAAAAAAGTTATATAAAAATTCAGAGCAACTTTTAAGAACTTCATTTATATAATTTAAAGCCTATCTACATTAGAATATTTAGTGTATTTTTTTATTATTCTTTAATTATAGAATATTATATTATTACAGAAGAGTATGTCTTAGATTTTAATAATTCCCTTTAATAACTCTGACATTAAATACAGTTTGTCAAGTAATTCTTTACAAAAGGAAATTTTTGTAATGCGGTTTTTAATCTCCTAAACAAGTATAATTAAAATTAAAATTTGTTTATTTGTCCAGCTAATACTTAAGCTAACTTTATTATAAAATAAAAGAATAAAAGGTTATTTTGTGTTACATTTAAAAATAGTATTAAAAAAATTAACAATATTATAAAAAAAAAGAAAAAATGTTCCTTGTTTTTTAATTAAAAAATCGTATTAAAAATCTTTTCCTTTTGACAATAATTACTTGACAAACTGCTTTTCTTTTGTTATTTCTTCCTGTGCACCGCACATCTCCTTGAGTTTTTTTTAACTAAAAATCTCCTCTTAATTCTCTCCTCCCTCTTATTTTTCTTCTTCCCCAAATGGCCACGCCCACAGCAGCCCGCGCCCAAGATAGTGGGCTCGTGCAACTGCGACGATCTCACGCCCGTTCAGTGCCACCTGGAGACCAAGGAGCTGTGGGATAAGTTCCATGAATTGGGCACTGAAATGATCATTACCAAATCGGGCAGGTGAGTAAAGTCAAGGCGGGAAAAAAAGAAGAAACCATAAATACATAAATTACAGAAACTTACCACTAGTGAGTGGGTAATGGTAGTAAATGATATTTTGCATGCTTTGATGCATCCATGAATACTTAACTTGCAAAGAATTACTTTGTGGTAGACTGTTTAATGATAAAAGACATGTAAACTAGACAAAGTTATCATTATGAAACATTATAATCTAAAGAAAAAGGTATATTATTAAGCAACTAAAGTTCTTTAAGTAAGGAAATAATTACTGTTCAGTTTGAAATGATAGCTCAACTATTTTTCTTCACAAATTTTCATTGTAAATTGTAAAATTTAGTAACCAAAAAGAGTTAAAGCCTTATACAACTTTCCAACTCCAACTCCAACTCCCCCTTTTAACCATTATTATCCCAACAATTTGTGTTACTCGTATTCACTTATCGACTGATAGACATTTTCCGATAATCGATCACATTTGTGTTTGCCAAATCCCCGGGCAATGCACTTTTGTGCATTTTATTTCATTAAACTTTCGTTGGAATTCAATTTGCCGAAAGGCCTCGTGGCCCCCCAGGTAAACCAAAAACCAAAAAAATAACAACAACAACAAAACAACGATTTGGGGGAGTGGCATTGGGGGCAGTCCGGGTCATAATCATAATGACGCCCTCCCTCTGGCTATCGGCCACCAATCAAGCCCACGAAATAGTCCTCCAACGGCATAACAATCAATATAAAACTTTAATGCGCCTTTCACCCATCGACTGGCCCAGCCGACTACCGGCCACGCCCCCATTAACGCCCCTCTTTTTGGCTCTTAACTGGAAAATATCAACAACTTTTCGGTTAGTTCTCCTCATTTACATCCCAGCGAATATATTTATTTTCTTTTTGTTGTTTCTCGTTTGATTGACAAGGCATCGAAATAATTTGCTGTCGATTTTCGATTAGCAGAAAAACATAAAAAAAGAAGAACAAAAAACACCTCGTTTCGTCAGCTGTTTTTGTTTTGAAAAAAGACCCTAAAAAAACTAATCACGTAAAGAAATGCCGGGTTAAACGACTTTTCATTCGCAACTCAACAAAAGTTGAAGAAATTATTGCTTGACGATATATTTTCAATAGGATTCTCGGGCGGGTAATAAAGGGGGCTTTCGGAACATGAAACATAAAAGTTTTTTTGGGGGGTAGAGGTAGAGAGAGAACTTTTTGCTTTCTGTTTTTTGTGTTTTGTATATTGCCTTCTTTTTTTGCCTTCCCCTTTTTCTCTTTCTCTTCAATAACATGCGAAATGCGCATTAGTCGCTAGGTGGTAGTTAGGATCTGTATTCCTTATACCCTTCTGCCTGGTTTTGTTTATTTTTGAAGCTTTTTTGGTTTGGTTTTTTACTTAGTGTAGGGAAGTGATAGAATTTTGGTAGAGAAATTAAATATTAAATTAGATTTTAAGGAATTTTTAGTGGCTACAAAAATATTTTTCCAAAAATTTATTGAAAGGGTTTAAAATATTTTAAAAATATTTTAAATATTTTTTGCATAAGACAATTAAAAATATTTTATTTCCAATAGAAACTTCTTACAATTTTACATTAAAAATAATTACAACAATACAGTACAATAAAATAATGTATAAACAATTAAAATCTTCCAAAAGTTGAAGTTGATAAAGTTTTAGATATTTTTAATTGTTTTGAATAAATTATTCAACAATTTATTAAGAGAAACTTGAAGTAAAAATGTTAAAAAAATGCATCTGCATCAGATAATGTTAAATATTTTATTCTTAATGGAAGCCTTCTATTGTTAGTACTTCTTTTAATAAAAAGTATATAAAATATGACATTTAGCTGATTACATTTTTACAATCTCTTCAAGAAATTGAAGTTGAAGAAGTTTTGGGTATAATTAATGGGTTTGAATGAATTATTCAATAATTTATAAGGAGAAAAACTCGTTGATTTTGAAGTAAGAAGGTTACAAAAAATGTTTAACTATATTTCTGCATCAGATAATATTAAATGTTTTATAAACTTATTTTTAATAAAAACATAAAAAAAGAATAAAATACAAATATAAATATTTAGTTGGTTACATTTTTACAATTTCTGTAAGAAGTTAAATTTTCATTTCAAAACTTACAATGGTTACACTTCTTCCCTTTAGCATTAAAATATTCTTTCCTTAAAGACAGGATACCAAACAGTCGACTATCAAGACCCCTCCTAATGTCCTCATATTATTTTTTATGCTTATTTCCTCTGTGTTTTTTGTCTTTTCTTTTTTTTTTTGCCTGGCAACTTTTGTTTGTTTGGCTTTAGTGTTTCGCTTAAACCCTTTCGCTGGCCGTCAACAGTTGGCCCCCCGAAAAAGGAAGAATATCTAACTGCTCCCTTCCATACCACTCCCCCTCTCCTTACCACCCCCGCTGTGCGCATTTACGACACATTAACAAATTTACTCCTTTCGCAAGGCACACTCCCTTACCCCTTACCCCCTTGATTTCCCCCCCAAAGAAATCCTCACAAAGTATAAATTGCAATGTAATAGCTGCCGATTGTCGCGCTAACAACGCATTTGCATGTCCTTTGGCCTTTGGACACATTTTCCTGCTGTTTCGTTCGTGTTTTTGCGTTTCTGTTTTTGTTTTCTGTATTTTTTTCGCCCTGTAATTAGTGAAAGGATACCGATGAGCGGCCGACACTTATTTACATTTGTGCGGGTTTGACGAACGCATGCAACACAATTGCAAAAAAATAAAAAAATATACAAAAAATGAGGAAAGGTTGAAAAATATAGCAGGAGCAGGAAAGGCAGCATAATCCCCATTCCCTCGAACGATATCCATCTATGTCAGCACGTCGTTTGCTAGCTAAACATGTCCACGAAAAAAATAGGGGCGGCAACACCAAGTGGGTGTGGCCATGCGGGACTTTTTTTTGTAAATTTTTTATGTGAGTGATACTTTTTAAATTGCAAAATATGCCACTGAGCGGATGGCATGTCTTGCGGCATTTTGTCATGGGGGAAAGGGGTTTTTAGAGAGGTTTCTTTGAAGAAATGCTTGTTAATGGTTTTAGAAATTAAATTTAATAACAATAAATAAATAAATAATAATAAAGAAAAGCTTGCTTAAGAAATTAAATTAAAAAAGAAATAATAAACAAATAGCTTAAATAAAGAAATATATATTTATAGGGTTTTCAGTACTAAAAATATATTTTTTAAGGTTTTAGTAAAGCTCCCTTAGTTTTACTTCAATTTCCAGACTTGTACTTAATTTTTGCACCATTTTTGTTATGAGATTTCTAGGACTATCAGCTCTTTTTCAATGTCTTAACCCCACTGAAAGGTGTTTTAGATTTATCTTACTACTTCCCCCATCCAAAACTCTTCTCCCCATAATAAAACCCCTAACTTTTCCCCCTTTTTCCGCTGCACTGTGAAAATGTTGCTGCCACATGCAAATGCGCATGCGTGGCTCTCATCAGAACGAAACCGTGAAAAGCGGACAAAAACCGCCTCGAATTGCCAACTCACACACATTTCTGGTTGGCCAAAAAAGTGACGACTTTTGAGGATGATTTACAACCAAAACCAAAACAAAAATCTAGAAAGAAAACAAAACACAGGCTAGACATATTTTTTTTTGTTACCTGTTACGTGGTCTCAGGTTAGATGGGATTCTGGCCTTTGTTCTGCGGTTGTTGAAATAAAATATCACGTGGTTTGCGATTTTGTCACGCTGTCAGCGGTTTTGAGGTTGGCATTTTCCTCAAGAAAGGAAAACAAAAGAGCCGGAAAAGTCAGCCAGGCGGGCTAATTGTTTGACTCTCCGCCGGAATACCCGGAGTTTGTCAATATTTTGCGACAAACTCTTCACGCATATTAAGACCGTGGATTCCAGGCCGCTGCAGGACATTCGGCAGGACAGTAGCCTGGCTCGGAAGGATGCATGGCAATTGCAATTTCCACGGTGCAACCCCTTGCAGGTCAACATTTGGTATTTCTTTCTCTTTCCCTCGATTTTCCACAACTTTATTAATAGAGGAGAGCGAGTTTTTAGGGGCAGCTGATCTGGGCCAAAGTCAGGGATCATTTATCAGCTGGAAATGGTCATCGAAACAAGTTAATCTCCCCTCTGAAAGGCAGGAAAGGTGCTCTGGAATTATGAATTAATCAACTAATAAAAGATAGCCAAAAACTGGGGGAGTGTTGTCAGCCGGCGATAAGATCAAAGTTATATAGTTTTTTGGGGGTTGCTTTTTAGTTTCGCTTTGTTTTCTTGCCACTAATTTGCATTTTATTAATTTAGACCTTGCGGCTTAATTTGCTGTAACAAAGGTGTTGATAATGAATTGGCCGTATATGCCAACATATATTCCTAATTGAAAGCAGCTAAAAGCCAAGAGCCACCCTTGGAAATATATTCTGGCCACGACCATGGCCAGTTCCCTGGCAAATGGTGTGTAAACTTCATAATTGTAACCTTTGGCACCTAAGCTCTGGCCGAAGTCGCGTCGCGTCCAAAAGGAAACTGAGTAAAAGCCATTTCCCTAATTTTCCCATAAACAAATACATAAAATCCACACTTAGAAGCTCGGCCCGCGGGGCAACACTAAGCTCCGCGCAAAACCAAAAAAATAAAATAGAACTTGTTGGGGAGTGGCCCTCGCCTTGGCTGCCCCCTCGGGCTGCTCTCCACTCGGTCTCATAAAAATGTATGTAAATGCTGGAATATGATTTACGACATTTCCGCCTATGTGGCAGCGCAAAAAAAAGTAAATATTAAGTGCGGGGGCTGCTGCATTAGATATGGTCTATAAAAACGGGGCGTGGCTATTGGCCGGACTTTCACACATTTATGAGGCGCATTAGCAGGTCGCTATATAAACCCAAAAAGAAAAGGGATAAGTATTTGTAATACTAAAAGAAAAAGTGTTTCATTTAATCAAGAAAACAAAAAAATAATCGAAAGGGAAAATAAAAGTTATGGAGGTGAAGAAAATATCAATTTTTTATGGCTAGACATATAATAAATCGATGTATTAACATAAGTAATATTTGTTAAATAGTGGAATTGTAAACTAACTGAGTTATTGAAGGATGCTCAAAATATAGTTACTTGTAAATAAATACAACTGAACTTAGAACTAATTTAAATTTATTAATTCATAATATCAATACTTCTATGTAAAATGCAATATTTTTCGATATTTACTCCAATTAGTTATTAAAGGTTACTAAAAATATAATTGTAAAAGAAGACAACTAAATTAAGTACAAGTTTAAAGATATCTTTTTGATAGTTTAAATATTTTCAGGCTTAATTCGATATTTTTGGATTTTTATGCATACTTTGTTATTTAAAGTTACTTAAAATATAATTGTCAATGGTAACAAATAAATTAAATTCAAGTTCAAAGATATCTTATTTATATTTTCGATTTAAAATTTGTGTCGATAAATTTTGACAACCATTTGCCTCGTTAGACTTTTAAAATACAAAATACATTTTTTAAAGACATATTTAAATTTAAATCTGTATTTATTAATTAATTTTTATTTATTATTATTTTTTAAAGCATTTTATAAAGATGTTTTATAAAGATGATGTTGTAAAAAAGATGTTTCTAAGCTCAGTATCACTGGAATTTGTTTCTTAATATTTACTTGAGCATTTTTCTTATACTTTTTTTAAGTGCAAATTTTTCTTCTATTTTTTTAAGTGAACATTTTTCCCTCTCCCTTATTATTTACAACTCCTTCACCTTCTTTTCGTTACATTTCGCGGGTTAAAAACAAAATGGTAGCTTCCGGTTAGTCGGCTTCCGTTTGCTGCCCAAGTCAAGGCGGTCTGTCAGGCTCGAGTGCAGCTACTGTGGAGAGTGTTCAGAATATATATACCTATATATATATAGAGAGAGACCTCCCAAAGCTAGTCAGTTATCCGTGCAGATATCGAGATAAGCGGAACACGTTAAATGCCCGCTACAATGGTGCTAATTGCGGCATGCAAGTCTGAAAGTGCAGCTGAAAATGCTTACAGCACAAATTACAATTACAATTACAGGTGGATTCGTTTTGGTTTGTAACTAGAACTACGTCTGTGACTGACTGCGATAAATAGCAGAACTCGGCCAGAACAGTCAGGGCCCAGATGTTGGCTAAAAACGAGCATGGTGACGGGGGGAGTGTCACCAGAACAATAATGGGCTGTAAACATAACTCGAACAAACAAGACTCGCATTCCGAGTGGGTTTAGAAAGGTGCAAATGGAACTAGAAAGTAAATCTTTAATTAAACTTGGTTAGTTGGCTACAAAATGTATTTGCGTGTCCCTTGAAATGGGTTACTTTACATTTACAATTTGGTGTGGTTTTTGGTATCAAAATTAATACTATTACTGATCTGAATTCCAAATATATACACTTTTTAGTTTAGAAATACTTTTTTAAAAACAGAGTTATAAAAATGGAAGTATATTTTGATGTTTACTTAAAAACTTGGAAATTTATGTAACAAGTTTCGTTCTTTATATTGTTCTTAATGATTTCAGTGTTGCAACTGCAAAGCCTCCTTTTTTTCCAAAGAAGATAGGAATTTCTTCTTTAACCAAATCTAAATGTTAACATTTTCTACTTTAACCCCTTATAAAAGCTTAAAGTTCTCCCTTTAATAAAACCATTTACTCAAACAAATGTTGCACAATTAATTTCCCAAAAGCAACTGAAAGCAAATCAATTATAATTAACCCAAAACACAAAAAACAACAACACAAAGTTGGCTATGATACAGTAGGCCTTCGCTTAAGACAAATGACAAAAAACTGGGGCTGGGTCATTAGCGTCATTTACACTTACCTGCGACCACAGAACTGGGAGGGAGTTCTCTGTATTTTTTATGGGAGGGAATGGGAATGGAAGGAGACGGTGGGCACACACACCCCTTGGACCGCGGAACGCCCGCTGAGTGAATGTCCTGCGTTCAGGACGACGACATTGCTTGCGGAAATGTGTCAAAAACGTGCTAAAAGTCATAAAATTAAATATGCGTCTTATTTACATACCCAGAGTCCACCTCACCACCTTCTTTATTTTCTTGTTTTTTTGCTACCGCAACACAATGGCGGGCAATAAAAAGAAAAATAGTTCACGATTTTTCTTTTGTTTTTTTCGGGGAGTTTCTGGGAGTTTAGTTACTTTTTTGACATACTTTGTAGGTATAGAAATATTTATATATGTAATGAGACCTTGATCAGGGGATTATTTTAACTGAAATATAAATTTAAATACAAAAACGATCCCTATTACAAGTTAAGTACAAAATTTTAAAAGTTTTTAGACAGAACTTTCTCGAGGAAAGAGTAGTGTTAGGAAGTTCTTGGCTCAGATTCTTGTAAAAATACATTAAAATATATTTTAAACATTAAATTTTCTTTGAAATACATTTAATTTATATTCTTAAAAATTTTTAAATATAATTTTAGTAAAATATATATTATTTTCCCTCTTATTTTAGACGCATGTTCCCCACCGTTCGCGTGAGTTTCTCAGGACCTTTGAGGCAGATTCAACCGCCGGACAGATATGCCGTCCTCCTGGACATTGTGCCACTGGACTCGCGACGTTACCGCTATGCCTACCATCGCAGCTCGTGGCTGGTGGCCGGAAAAGCGGATCCGCCGCCACCCGCCCGCATCTATGCCCATCCGGATAGCCCCATCAGTCCGGAGGCGCTGCGCAAACAGGTCGTGTCCTTTGAGAAGGTGAAGTTGACAAACAACGAGATGGACAAGAGCGGACAGGTAAGTCGAGTGGAGGCTTCACAATGCCAGAGAAGGGCGGAAAAATAATGGTTAGAACAGGGAAATCGATGGGGAAATGTATATAACAGACAATTTTTTAAAGTTAGTGAAGGATTTAAGTGATTTCTAAAATATTTTACTTATATATGCGACTAAAAATATATAAGAAAAACCTTAAGTTTTTTCCAAAATAATTCCAAAAATCAAACTCAAACTCCTAGTCTTATTTTCCACCAAAAATTCTACATTTTTCCTCCAAATTTATGCCTCGCTCTTGGAGTCATCTCGCAAGTCGCTTATGAATAATTTAGGCTCAGAGACAAACACATAAACCGTCGGCATTGTCTTGCACTTGGCGCAGGACGAAGGATTCAGTGGGGTCAAACGGGTTCAACCTGGGTTCAGGACTTGCCAAAAGGAATGCACATATGCAAATGCTCGACTCGCACAAAAATGAATGAAAATTGTTGGCAATTTGGTGGCAAACAGCGAGACCTTCAGGTTTCACGAATCCCGAGTTCCAGGCTACCGTATTTTTTTTTATCACTGCCATAAAGGATGTGGATGGATGCGAGGACAGTCAAAACAACCGTCGACTACTTTTTTATGGGCGTACATTTTTTATAAGAGCACAACACAAACGATTCGCATTCTGGGAAATTTCCACTTCAAAGTTTACTCCTTTTGCAGGTCGTGCTGAACTCAATGCATCGCTACCAGCCGAGGATCCACTTGGTGAGGCTGAGCCATGGCCAGAGCATACCCGGCAGTCCCAAGGAGCTGCAGGATATGGACCATAAAACCTTCGTTTTCCCGGAGACCGTGTTCACGGCCGTGACGGCCTATCAGAATCAATTGATTACGAAACTGAAAATCGATTCGAATCCGTTTGCGAAGGGATTTCGCGATTCGTCGCGTCTCACCGACTTTGATAGGTAAGTGGTAGCTCCCTCACATCCCCTCCAGGATCTCAGCTAGTGGTAGTAGTTGCTCCCGTTTTCACTGTTTATGGGGTCATGTCTGATTTATGGCCTAATTTATGGTGCTCCTGGCTTGAGTCGTAAATGCGATTCGGTAGCCAGAATCAGAGGCACAGCGCTGATTAGCGAAAATGTGTGAAAGTGTCGGTTGGCTGCCACTCCTGGCAGCAACTTCAATTAGCGCGGCAACGTGCAGGATTGATGATTGATGGGATCAAGGGGGATATATATAGTCCTGTGATATCTTATGATACAAAAATAAGCTATAGTTCCCTTTAAAACTCTTATTAAAATAACGCTTCAACTGAATAATTAACTATGCATTTCTCTAAAATCAAAATAAAGTTAAGTATCCTTTTTTAACTATCCAAAACTATATTCAAACCCGCTATAATTTCTCATAATACATATACTTCCCCTTTACATTTGATCCACATTCGATCTCTGAAAGCTATTGTCACTCAATTAAGCCACGGAAAATGTTAAAGAACTTCAGTTCTGGCTTGAAGTTTTGGCCAGAACCCGATGAGCAACTTGTTTGGCTGCCGCCACTTCAGTCGGGGCAATAACATAATTACGTTGAAAGTAACTGCCAATTGCCGACACTAAACAACAGGAACAACAACAGAAACAACAACAAACAGCAACAAGAGCCACACATTCACTCATTATTTTCGTGTTTTCATTTCATGTACGAATCGGCATCAAAGTTAAAAGCGCCGATCTGTAATTTACGCCACTTAAGCCGCCGCCGTGCCGGCTACAACAGCAACATTGCTCTTTGAGTTGCTGCTGCTGCTGCTGCGACTGCTGCTGCTGCTGCGGCTGCTGCTGCTGCATGTTGCTCGTGTTGCTCGTGTTGCTGTTGCTGGCGGCAGAGCATTTGCTGTCTTAATAGTCGCTGCAATACTTTGAAGTCGCTGTCGAAAAAAGGGCAGCAGCAAAAGCAGCAGAAGCCCTAAAAAAAGCTGAAAAAATTTAGCCTGCGGCCTGATCCTGTCGAGAGTCAAAGCAACATGTTGCAGAGGCTGTCTGACAGACAACATGTTGCTGCAGCAAGAAAATGTTGCAGCTATAAAAGGGAGATGTATTCAGAAATTTCTTTTAATTTTAAATTAATATTTAAAGCAAAAAAACACGAATTAAATACCAGATAAAAATTTCTAAGTGTTTATATATTTTATTTCTTCATTATTTTAGTTATGACATGTTTTTAATGCTCCTAGATTTTTTCTAAATAATTTTTATAGATGGTAGTCTTCTTTTTACTCAAAACCCTACCCTTTTTCTTCCTCCAGGGATCCCATGGACGCCTTCTTTTTCGACCAGCATATGCGTGCGGCTCCCCTGCGCTTTTTCCCCGATCCTTTGATGGCCCAGTTGACGCCCCAAGAGGCAGATGCCGCCTCCTTGGCTCTCCTGGAGAAGGCCCGCCAGCATTTGCAAATGTTCGGTCGATCGCCGTACACGGAGATGTTGCTGCCGCATTTGTATCAGCGATCGGCGGCGCCACCGCCACCACCGCCTGCCCCACACCTGAGCGCCTTTCAGCTGGGCATGTGGCAGCAACAGTGGCCACAGCTAACAGCTGGATTTTTGGCCAGTGCCAATCAACAGGCTGCTTTGGCCTTGGCGGCGGCGGGTCAGGCCAACAGGACACCACCGCCACCGCCAGCGGCAGTGGTGGCGGCGCCACCGGCACCAGCCACGCCCACATCCTCGTGTGGCTCCGCCTCACCGGATCTGAGGATCAGGCCTCAGTTGGGACACTATCCTCAGCGCTTTAGTCCTTATCAAGTGCCGCAGCATCAGGCCTCGCCACCAGCCTCAAATCGGGCAGAGAGTCCTTAGGAAAGAAATAAATAACAAAACCACCCAAAAGAAAATTAACACTAAAACCCAATTAAGACCCCACCCCAAGGATATGCTGATGTGGTTCCTGAAACTCTGACGATTAAGAAAGGATTTTTATTTAATTTTGAAAGCTTTTAAAAATATGTTTTAAAAGCTAGTTTCGAATTTGTAGAATTTGTTTATTTAATTTTAAATTTAAATCAAGAGTTTTTGGAATCACATTGGCATATTCAAAAGAAATGTATGTGCAATGTTGTTGGAAGAAATTAAAAAAAAAAATTAAAGAAAGTAATATCCATTATCCCCTGTAAATAACATCCAAAGATACACATTCGATGTTTGCATGTGATGCTAAGGATAGAAAAAACCGTATCCACCGGTTTCACACTGTATTGTAATTTTTCTCGTAGCATTATAACAGTATTAGTTAATTTAATTAGGCAATAATAATATGCAAAAACTATCCCCTGAAAGTTTTCCCCCCTTTTGAAGTATTTGCTGTGTATTTTTGTTTTTTAGCCCCCCAAATGTGTGTTCCTAAAACTGCAAATTATTGTGAGAATTCCACGCTGAATTAAATCCCCCCTTAGACACTCCCCCCTTAAACAATTACTATAAACACTTATTTAAATAATGTGCAAAAAAATAAATAAATGAAAGATAAAAATGAGAGAAGGAGCGAAACTGAATAAACAATTTATAACACAGAGCGTGCAATTTATTTGTTTGTACTTTATTAAAAACTAGTGTTTTTGGTTTCATTTTTTTGTGCGGAGCAAACTGCCAACATGCAATGGCGTTGGACAATAAATGTTTTTTCGAAAAATGGAAAAAAATATGGCCAACTATTAATAAAGTCAGGGCTTGTTGAAGCTTATGGGCTGGGCTGCAATGGAAGTTGCAACCTGCAGCAGCAGCAACTGCAGCACGTGATGCGCAGTCGCGCATGGCCACACTGACATTTGTGCGGAGGGCAATGAAATATAATTTATAGAATTTTGTGCTCTTTACGAACGTCTAATTAATTACTAGTCCATGTTTTAGTTGCTGCCTCTGTCGGTGCCTCTGCCTGTGCTGTCGAAAGGGTTGCATGCTGCAGCAGTTGCACGCGACATGCGTCATCAATTTCTAATGATGTATGTCTGCTCCATGGACGTTTGTTATTAATTTCTATTGCCCCGCTCTTACACGGCCATTAACATTATAAAGTGTTGTTTATTAATACAAAAAAAAAACAGAGGGAATTTCACATGCCACAGAGAGATAAAGGTAATGTTGTGAATGGGATTTTGAGTGGAGTTTAACAAGAGAACTGTTTTGGTTAATAAATTATTCAATAGAATTGATTTTTTAGCCAACTAAATCAGTGTAAATAAATATTTACTGGAGGAATGATTCAAATTGAGCTTAAATTTAGGGTAAATAAATATTTAATTAATTAAAATGAGCTTTAAATCAGTCTAAAAATAAATATTTATTTAATAAAACTGAGCTTTAATTATTTCTCAAAAATTTAGAAAAATAAATAAAGGAACATCATTAGCCTCTTGTATCTTTTTTTTTATAAATTCCCTTCTTCCAAATCCAGTCTGTCAATCAGTACTAATCACTCATAGGTGATATGCCACACACAAACATGGCTACAATATTTAATAACTTAATTTTGAGGCCCATAGGCACAGAGTGGAGGCCTTTTTACCTAACCGATAACTAACCAATAATTATAGACTTGAAAGCTTACAATTAAAAAATCGTTTTTGAGGCAACGAGCCAAGTTAATTTCTTCTTTCGGCCACTTTCCAAATGACTTAATTAACGGAGTTTACATACTACAACCAGGTGGCTGAGCGTTTAGGAAAACTGTGAGAAAGTGTCATATTGTTATGAAAAATAAATATATTGAAGTTATTAACCAACAATAATTACAAGTTTAAAGAGGTTTTGTATTGGTAACACAGGCAATGTCAGTTCGATGGCTTAATTACAGGTTAGAAACAAGTAATAAAAGAGTGATTTGGTTTTAGGGAAAGGACTCTGTTTAATAAGTTTTCAGTGTCTCAAAAAATCCACCACCTTTCATTTCTTTAATATATTCCTGTTCTAAGCCATAAAAATGGTGTTATCTTCCTTAGAAAAGCGTTAAAAAATGTGTATTCCCTTTTGTAAATACAGAAAAAGGCTAAGCATTTCATAGAGATACCTTACAATTTTCTCACTCACTGCGACAAAGTCGTACACAAATTATCTCGCCACTAAAAATTTGCCTAATTTCCAACATAAATATGAAGTAGACTTATCTCAAGCGACCGATCTGGCAAACGGCGTCGGCACAACCTTAACATTTCTCTTGACTAATTTTTTTGTGTTTCGTGGGCACGGGACAGGAGCTGCCAAAAAAACACCCCCGAAAAAATAAGGATGAGTCCTGGGATCTCTTGACCGGGGCGCTAACAAATTTATGTCTTCTTTGGGCTTAGACAACATGAAAGGTGCTACTCAAAGCGAGGGTGAAAGTCAAGGGAAAAAGGACACAGGTAGAAGGTGAACCCCCGTTTAGTTCATTACACACAATTTGCAGTTCGGTGCGAGCATATAAATTCCAGTGGCAACCTTATCAAAAATTATGTTGAACTTTATCTAAATTATGTTTCTGCGTTTTTTCTTCAAGATAAATTATGGCTTTCAGTAGCTTTGATTCTACAGTTTCTTTGGAATTATATATATAATTAAAAACAGCAATTAACTCTCTTGTTCATGACTGAAAATATCGTGATCCACTTAGGCGCTCTGATGCAATGACAATTGCACATTTAATGACTTGGGCGGAGCCCGGTCACATTAGCCCTGAACATGAGTTAATTATACCATAAAATTTATTCAATTTATCAAAGAGGCAACATGGAACAAAAACCATAAAAAAAGAAGGCTAAAAAACAACACTATAAACGTCAGCATGTCAAATGAAGATACGAGTGTACATTTAGAGACATGATTTGGCAACTTTTTGTGGCTTTTCAGATTTTTTGAGTGGTGGAAACCACAAGGTTGGCGTGTGTGTTATGAGATGATAAATGATTGTTATTGAAAGAGAATTTAGGGAAAGAGAGAAATTTGGAAACTAAAATCTACAAAGAAAGTATCTTTACCTATAGAAAAAATATTAATTTATAGAAATTATGTTTAAATCAATATTTCAACTATTTTACTAACTCTAGCTACTTTTTAAGCAATTTTTAATGCCATTAATAAGCTCCATTTAGTCATTATAAGAGTTACAAATTATTTTTTCAACCACAAAAAAACCCCAAAAAATATATATTTTAATTATTGGCTTCAGTACTGGCTTAAGTACTTCTTAAAACCCGAACAAGGAGAGTGGAGTGGAGTGTGTGTGGAGAAATTAATTTCACGACACAGAAATGTGCCAAAGGCCCCTTGGCCTGGCCAACAACAAGCGAAGCCTACATCACACTTCAACACAATCAGGCAATTTCATCGAATGCCATGGCGCAAAGGGGGGTTGAGTTCGGCGAGAGGGGTGTCTGGATGATGGCCCCAATTGCATTTCACGTTCCGCCAGTGAAAATTTCCACCTCCCAGCAGTGGTTCCTTCCACTAGCAATCCTGCAATCCTGGCAGGCAGAAGGCAGGCAGAGTCAGCAGGCATGCATGTTGTGCTTGTGTCTGTCTTTGTCTGCATATTGAAAATTTGCATGTTTAAGCATATCCTTGCCAACACTTTCCAGGCTGGACACACTAACTACATGTGCTATATACTTTGTATGGGAATTTATATTTATATATATCCAAAGGCGTCGTCCTCCGTGTCCGTCCGGCCATTGTTCCGGAAGTGCTCGCAGTTTAAAGCTTATCGCTGCAATTTAAGTTGGCTCCTGCCAGGGCTAAGGAATAGCAATACCCAAGGATTATGGATGAGAAGGAGTATGATTATTATAGGAAAAAATATAGTTATAAAAACTTAAGCTTATTGTGGATTTAAGTATATAAATTAGGACTTAATTTGTAAGTAAGTAACTAATGCAATTTTAGTTATAAATTAATTACTAGTTACGTAAATACATCAAATTACAAAGAATTTATTAGTTTGTTTATAACTAAACTAAAGAAACAAGTGTTTTACTGAAGAATCCATGTTGTATTAGTATAATGTTTTAGTATGTAACTTATAAATATAGAATTTCAGACTTAAAATATATATTTTTCATATGAATAAGAGTTCTAAATACTTTATTTAAATAATGATAAATGACTAGGAAATGAATTTCCTAAGCGGGTTATCTTTAAATTCAATTCTAAATCAATTAGTCCCTAAAATAACCCTATAAATCCTATAAATATCTATTACAACCCCAAAAAAATCCCAAAATTATCCTTCAAAGGGTAACAATCAAACCTCAACTCGAAAAATCCCTAACACTTAGAGGAAAGTAATGCCATTGTAAATTAGTTTCGCAATTTCGTGCACGCTGCCGCCTGCTGCTGGCTGAATCGTTCAATGAACTTGCCGCAAAAGGAGGTTGTGTGCTTTTGAAAGGTTCATTAGCAGCTGTCAACCGGCTAATGAAGTGGCCAAGAAAAGATCCTCAAGATAATCGGGGAAAAGTACTATATATGTGGGCTAACTGTTGCCATTAAATGAACTGCCTGCTGATTGATCTACTGAAGTCTTCATCAATATCAGGAGCAGGGAAAACTTGACTATTAATAAATGACAAGTCTGCATTAACAAATGCAATGAGGCAATGAAAAATGTACATTTCATACGGAGCCAGATGCAAAAACACACACTCACACTCAAGCGGCGAAAGTATCTGTCAGATACGAGTGTGTGGCAGTCTCTTGGTGTTGACATTTGAGAAATTTGTAGCTCATCTTTTGCTGGCATATCTGGATGCCAGGCGGCGCACAGGCCAAAATCCAAGAACGGAGACAAAAACTTGCCACTAATTACAAGCAAACAGAGGGAGACACAAACACACACTCAACTTGAGTGTCACATTTGCACATGCGACCGCCCAGAATGAAATGTATCTTGCGGATATATCCAGGCATCTGCTGCTGCTCCTCTGTCTGCCTCTCCAACTTCGGGGTTCTGTGGGGGCGGCGCCAGCTGCAGGCAACTTAATTGCCAGGCTTATTCCGTTATTGGCTGTAATAAGATGTCAACGCTGCGCCAAAACCATTTTACGCAGTTCCAGAAAATCTGAAAACGGAGGAGAATTACGTGTATCTGAGGGATTAGGGATGGGGGTTTAGGGTAAGGATGTACTATTCCATCATATTTCTTTGAATAAAAATCATCTGAAAAATATATATTAATAGAGAACAGTTTAAAGATATTCCATTTAAACAATAGGTATTTTATTACTGTTAATTAATTAATTTTAAAATCAAGTTAAGTAGTAACTCGCAGAAAATAACAGAGTTTTGTAATATTTATCTGTATTTTATTTTTCATTATAATATTATGTGTAAAATAACATTTTAGAATTCATTTTAATAGGAAATAGTTTCATTTATTAATTTGTATTGTTAAATATATTATTACAATTTATTGACTGGTTGGAAAAATAACCATTAAAAACCAACTAATGAAAAAATCCTGAAGATTTTTATTATCTTCTTTATTTTATTACTTTATAACATGTGGTATTTTAATAGAAGCTTAAAACATCTTAAAATTCATATTAATGTTGAATTCCATTTTATAATCTTTTAAAAATAATAACTTAATATTTTAAATATCTAAATCTGCTTTTCTTATATTATTTTCAAAAATAAATCTTGATGAAAACCCTGCTTAAATTCAACGACTAAAATTTCCTTATATTTTTCTACCATATTGCTTTTCTTAATCACTCGCACACGCTTCAATGGGCCACGAAGTGATTTTAATGGCCGCAAAGGTAAAAATAAAAAACTATATTTTCCATCATAAATTTTCCTAGATCTTTTTTTCTTTAGTGGCCTTCGCGTTTTTCGTCGCCTTTACACATTTTTTATGGCCTGTGAATTATGTGCGACGAAGCATGGAAAATAATAATCAAAATAATCAGCGAGCGAAAAAAATAGCGACAAATAAAATTTAATATTAATCAGGTGCGAAATATGCGACAAGCAGATCAAAGTGAATAATATTAATATATATATTTTTTTGGGAAAGGAAAATAAGCAGATATTTTAATTTTTCACTTTTCCTAAGATTATTTGAGGTTTTCTGATAGATTTAAACAAATTTTCTTTAAGTTATACTTTTCTTTTTAATTGAATATTTTTGATTGCAAAAAATTTGAAATTCTCAAAAAGTTTACACATTTTATAAAACTAAGATAAAATATTTCATTAAGAATTAAATGAAAAATAAATTCACAGACTCGATTCTTCCGTTTTTCCTCTATTATACACACTTAAATTTAACTTAAAATTCCAAATAAAAACCGTAGGAAAATCGAGCAAAGAATTTCCATGCGAACGGCAACTGCGACGAATGCGAAATGAAAGCGAAGGAGCAAAGAGAGCGCAGGAATGGAGAAAAGCCCAGACGGGTTTGAGTGAGTGCAAAACTTGCTGGCGGCCATTTTGGCGGGGGGAGGTCGAGGTGTGTGTGTGTGCGTGCGAAAGAAAGAGAGCGAGTGCGAGAGCCAAAGAAAGAGAGCGCTCCGAGCGAGCACTTCCAGTGAGAGGGGAAACTGAGTGCAAAATTTTGAGTGCTAAAAAGCGGATGATTGAGGGCGTTGCTTTGCGAAAATGGCAGCAGCAGAATGTTGAAAGCTCTCTAACTGCGGCGCACGCACTCCAACGTAGGGGAGAGTGAAAGAGAGGGCAGGTTCTCAGGCGACAGAGAGGGCTCGATAAGGGGGACGGGTGGGCGTTGAAAGAGAGGGTGGCCGAAACAAGATGGTAGTTGCAGCACAAGCAGGAAAGCAGACAAGTTGCAACTTGTCCGTAGCTTGTTAACAATTGCAGCACTCAAATAAATGAGCCACAAGGAGCTGCGATTGCGTGTGTGTGAGTGAAGGTATTTAAGTGTGTGTGAGAGAGTGCACTTAGAAAAAGAGGGAATTACAACTCAGTAATTCAATCAAAGGCGAAACTTTTTGTGACTGATTCGTGGATAGAAATTTTTGGTACTTTTTGAGGTTAGCTTTAAATTAAGTTCTAACTTGATAAATATCAGAATTTCTAGGAAATTTACTGTTTTGACTATTTTTTATATCTTTAATTTTTATAAATACTTTTTTTTTACAATTATAAAAAAATTCTGGTGTCTAATTTTTCTTGAGAACAATTATATCACACTTAATGCATATCTTAAGTCCCTAAACTCTTTAATTTTGTATTTAAAGTTTACAAAAATAGTTGTAAAGAATTTACATAAACAAAGTATGAAATATTATTAATACTTCCTTTAAAAATCTTACTAAGTTTTCTTTCTCTGCACGAAGAAATTAGTTTTTGGCCCGCAAAGAAGCAGCAGATGTTGCTGCCTTACTGTTGCTGTAGTTTTTGCTGTTGCTGCTGCTGCCTGCTGCCGGGGCTGCAGGCAATATACTTAATTAAAAGTCGCACGAGACAAAAGCCGAGCAAAAACCGATTAAAAAGACCAAGATTTTTGCACAACTGCTGCATGCAGCCCCCTTTGAATCCTCCCCACTGCCACCTGCCACCCTTTGATTTTAACCCCAGAGGGAAAACTACTCCCCTTTCTCTCCCTTCTCTCCCTGCTCCCGTCCACCTTTCACTTGCAATTCTTTGTCACTCAACAACGTTGTTTCTCTTTTATTTTCCCTTTCAGTTGTTCTCTTTTTCTCTCTTTTATTTTTGGCAGGACTTTTTTTTAGTTAACACATCAAAGCGTCTTTGCCTTTGTGGTTGTTGTCGTTGTCGCCGCCAATTCTGATTATTCACATCGATCGGAATTTGTGAAATTTTCACGAATTGACACTTTTAGCCACTTGGGTGGCTCATGTCGCTGGTTCTAAATTTACACGCACCTTGTGCAGCTGCAATTGTTGCTGCTGCTATGCTGCTGCCGCAAGTAGATGTTGCGACGACACAGGGCCTGATGCAGTGACAAACCAATTGATTCGATCGAAATGCCAACAATTTATTCACTCGCGCAAATGTATGTTGTGTGGTCTGAACAGTGGTCAAGAGTGGGGAAATTGTGAGCAAAAATATTTATATATTTAAATATTAAATTAAAAATATTAAAATTCGAACTATTCATTTAAATATATTTTTCCACTTTCTGGATCATATTCCTATATATTTATAAATTCAACATTTTAACTAATTCATAATTGCAACATTTGTAACTAATTTGTTTATATATTTACCTCTGTACACTGTATTGATTTATTAATGGACAAATTTAGTTAAAGTTTCCTTATTTAATTTTAAAACGGCATAATTACAAGACTTGTTTCTCATAAAAACAAAACATATTTTAACTTAAATTAATCTGCAACCTATTACTCATTAAAAATCATACTATATCAGTATAACATTTATCATTTAATTTGAATAATAATTAAAGATGTTTTAAGGCTCTTTCTTATATAATAAAAATTATATAAAAACCAAATAAAATTACAGGCAGTTGTAATAATAAAATATTCTGTGAATACTATTAAACATCCTAATTATTTCCCCCTGAAACGAACCCATAAAACCACAAACAATTTAATTAGCTTATCAAATGCACACTAATTTTTTCCTTACTGCTTTTCTATTGCTAAAAATTCCCCGAATAAAAGTCACAACTCCCAAAAAAACAATCAATTAAACAAGCCTCGAGATGACTTTTCAACTTTGTTGCTGCATTTTACCCGCCGCTCGTGTTGGCCAAAAGGCACCTGTTCCGGTGTGTTTTTCTTACCAAAAGACGTCATGCGGTTTTTCCAGCTAAAGATCTACGACTACAGATCGATTCCCCTTCTCACTTTTATAGGGCGCGTGTTGTTTTGAACTGGAGAAGCCAACGGTAGGCATTAAATTATAATAGTTAACAGACGACTTTAATTAATTACATAAATATTTGCTCAAAAAAGCGAGTGAGCTGCCGCGCTCTCCATTCAGAGACAAATTGATAAATGAACGCCGAGGGAAATTTATGTGCATTTTCAGGGCAATATTCACCTGTTCCACAAAACAGAAGAGGAATACGAGAGGAAAACACATGTCAGGATGATGAACTTGCCTCGATGTCTATAAATACTTTCCGACTCACACACAAATCGCGCTTGATTAATGTCGCCCAGTTAGTGCAAAATTAGATGAGAAATTGTCAAATGAAACATTTATGGCCACTAACCAAATAAATTATTATTTATGCCTCTCGCTGGCAATGTGAAAAGTGACAGCCGAACAGCACAGCCAACATATATGTATACACATCCATATGGCGATATCCGATTTCAAACAGAGCCATTAAATTATTATGAAAATGTTCCACTGCTTATTTTTTTCCCTTTCTGTATTCTTTTTGTTGTTGTGTTTGCGGCTCGTTTTGCGCACGAGTTCTGGAAAATGTTGCCATGATTTTCGTACAATATTGTCAAATCTCCGGGCCACACAGGTGGCGGCTCTGAAATGGCCAGCGAATATGAGAAGGCCATGAAGTATTAAGCGAGGTGGCAGGGTGGCATACAGGGTGCTAGGTTAGGGTGGGATTTCCACAAAAAAAAATATTTAAGAAAAAAAAAACAATAAAAACAATTATATAAAAATTATCTAACAAATTTGCCTGTAGAAGTTTATACTTTTAAGAACCTCAACAGTTAGTATTTTTTAAAGCAATATTGTGCATGATTTTTCTAACAGTTTGTCCCTGAATTCGCACTTGGGAATTACAGGCACAATACAGTAAATTTTATAAAACTTAAAGTAATATTTATTTTTGAATTAAGTTTATGTTTTAAGAAGAATACCAATATGCAATTTTTCTAGCAATATTTTGCATAGTTTTCAATACAATTTATCGCTCAATTCACAGTAGATTTTAGACAATTTAAAGTAATATTTATTTTTTACTTAATTAATTTTAATTAAATACTATTTTATAATAGTTTTCCACTAGAATTTGGCCATAATTTCTCTCACTTTCATTTATTACTATTACTACTATATAAAACTTAAAATTTCCTGCTAATAAAACATAGTTTACATGTCCATAAACTCCCTCTCTATTCAATCCAAGAACCCACCTATATTATATAGCTTTTATATCCTAATTCCAGAGTATAAATAAAAGATTCTACATCTCTTTCACTAATGAGCGCGTCGAAATTTATGACATTCCAGCAGAAAGCAGCAGCAAAAAGGCAGCCTGTGTGCACCGCATAATTCTCACACTTCGACAGGCCCACCGAAAAATCCAACACAGAAACCGAAAACATATTCAAATTGAATGCCCACCGCGCCCCCCTTTCCTTGTGATTGCCAACACATTGGAAATGTCAAATTTAGTTGACAATTAATAAATTATGCCAACGGAGCAGGGCGCTTAAATGGCGCCACAACGGGGAGCGCAGGACGTCACATTTTTGTATTGTCATTAATTTTAAATAATTATGAGACAGACAGAGAGAGAGAAATCAAAACATTCCCCATTGGGTGGGCCATGTGTGTGCGTTCCTTTTTTTTTTTCTGCTCCCTTAATTAACTGAGAGTGGCAGGGCGCGAGATCCTGGCCACAAATTGTTCACACTTCAACGTTTTCCTTGAATCTAGAGAGTTCCCACCTTCGTGCTTCCCCAACTTCAGCCACGTGTTTGAATTTGGTTTCAAAAAAATCTCCTCCTCAGAGTTCCAAGTTTTTTTGTATTTTTTGGGGCATCTAATTGACATGTTAGTGACACATGTGCTGCCGCAGTAACATTTTCAGGGCCCCCCCGAAAATGTGCGACTCCTGGGCGAGGACCTCACACGAAAGTGTCAGCGTAATACGAGTCGATGATATATGCTTAGGGAGCCTCGGTTCGTTAGTTGGGAATTATTTATACGGAAATCTTCTGACATTGACAGAGAGAGGTCTAAAGGAGGAGAGCTTTAGCTTTTTGGGTTTCGCGTAACAAAAGTCAGGAGAAATGAGGTGGCAATGAACTTGGTGAGGGGATTCCAGGAAAAAGTCTGAAGAAAAATTTTTGAAAATGTAAATATAGGGATATAAATACAGAGATCTGAATAACAGTTAAAGAAATACGTCAAACATAGAAGAACTTTAAATTTTTGTACAATTTTTAGAGTTACAAACTTATAAAAAATCGGATTTTTGAAGTCTTTAATACACTTTGTATTTAAAAAGATTCTTAAATGGATTTCTTTGTAATGAAATTTTATGTAATGTTATGGTAATGTTTGTTTATTAACACAAGAAGTAAACTATAATAATTTAGTAATTTAATATATATATTTACAAAATATCAAGATTTGTTTATATATTTACATTATTTCATGGTTTCCTTTAACTATTTAATTAATTCAACCCAATTTAAGACTCAACACCCTTAAGCTCTTCGAATTACAAACACGCTTCTTTTGATATTAATTAAATCGAAAAACAATCTAATCCCGTAATACCTATAAATAGGGCTTAACTTCCTGTATCGGCTATATAATTTCACTTACACAACGCCGCCTTGCACACTTCCTCTACGTTTGACATTCGACTCGAAACACTCGTAACACACACTCGTAACACACCCCTCATCATCAGAGATCCCCTCTTAGAGACAGACATTCAACCTGACCAACGTTCGCTCATCTGCGGTAATCCCAAAACAATCCCCGCTTTTCATAGGCCATTAAAATTAACAATTATGTTGTTTCCGACGGATCTACCGAATATATACATAACCGATGAGGGGAGCGAAGGGGCGGTGCCCGGCTAAGCCGCATTATGCACAATGTCAAATCCGTTTCTAATTTTTAAAACCCAGTCAAGTTCCGGACATCGTGCGATAATCGCCAATGGAGCGACGGGTGTTTGGTGGCTATATCTTAGTTATAACTAAGCCACTGACACCCGCCCACTCACTTACACACACGCACACACGTGTCATGTGTCCGTCCGACGGGTTGTCTGTCGTTGTGTCCCACTGACAGCTACAAATTGTGCCGCAAGCCGGAGTTTACACTGAGAGGAAAGAGTTTTTAAGTGATTATAAAATTTGTTTGATTTAAAGGTAATAAATTTAAAATTGAAATTTCGTAACATTTATCGGAATTTTGTATTCCGCAAACTTAAAATATAAAAATTATAATAAAAATAAAAATTATAAAAATACAAATTATAATTATCATTTCCTAAAATTGTTGTGCGGAATATTTTTATCATTTTTTTATATTTTTAATGTTTAAATTTTCCATTTTAAGCTTTGAAAGCTGTTCTCTGTTCCTGTATTAAAAATCTCAGCCCATCCATGATTTGATCTTTTAAATAAATTTATTGAATATTGAAAAAAAAAAAATTCAGCTACTTAAAAATTAAGTGTTAGTCTCTTTGGTTCTGTATTAAAATCTACCTAAGCAGATTTTTTGATTTTTCAATACTTCTGTTGCAATTTTTCATCTCAGCCTTTGTAAGCTGTTCTCTTTAAGCTCCTATCTTAAAAATCCTTGCCCATCCATGATTTGAAGCTTTAAATACATTCAATAAATATTAATACAATTTATTTCTGTAACTAAATAATGCATTATTAATCTGTTTTGTACTGTATTAAAATTCGCCTAATTATTTTACTTTAAATAACAAATTAAAATTAACTCCCTTCCCGATTTCTCCCAGTGCTAATTGGCTTGGCTTTGCTTTTGTCTTCTTTGGTGGGTGGGGCTTTGGGTTTGGACACTTCCCCCGTCTATTGCGTAGACACTTTACTCTCTCCTCGCCTCGCCCCGAAAAACACCGAGAAAAAAAGTACAAGTAAACGTCAACGCCGACGCCACGTTCGTGTAACTTTCAGCATAATGACCCAGACACGTGGCTGTCTAATGTGGCCAGAAGGAGGAGGAGGAGTGAGAGTGTTGGCCCAGAGAGATAAACTCCCCCTCGAACGGGAAGGTGTCTCTACAATGCGCCGCCATTGTTTTTCAACATTTTTATGGTAAAATGTTAAATGAGCAGGACGTACGGAGGGAGAAGATTTTATTGTCTGGCCCAAGCCTCGCACTCGTTTTTAATACATTTTATTGCAATTTGGGGGGGAAGTGCCATAGCATGTCAAGGATTTGCTCCTGGATTTTGGTGCAATTAAATGCGTGCCAAATTGTTGGACTAATTGAAATTGCCCCTCGAATATATCCAATTAAACTAAGTGCATCTTCTGATTTCTAGTTACTGGTCGGCTGTCTAACGTTGGTGTGAAGTGTTTACGAGAGTGAGGAGTGAAGTGGTTTCAGAGGGGTTAAAAGGGGAGAGTTTGTTACTTTTGCATAGTTTTTATGGGTTTTTGAAGGTTAGTACTAGTTTGTGGTTACTTTTTTGAAATACTAAAGGGAGGAAGTTAGGTATCTTCATATATTAAAAATGATCTTAAAATATTCATCGTGTTAAAGGTAACTCTAAAAAAGATATACAAAATAATTCATAAAGGCTTCATAAATGTATCTTTCTTTTAAATAAATATTGTAATTCATTTAAAAATATACTCTAAAACCATTAAATATCTCTCGTAAATTCTATTTTTATATATTTAAAAATTGTATTTGTTTTATAAATATTTTTTTAACTAATTATTTTCTTCCTAAATCCCTATACCTTCTTTCTTAATTACAACAAAACCGATGTCCCCTTGTCTTTGACTTCCTTTCTATGACTTCATTAGCCTGGTTACCCTCCTCCTCCCTCCCTCCCTTCTACAGATGAGTTGTCATTGATATGGGCAATCCATCAATCATACATCGAGTTCGGGTGGCGGTAGCCTAGATTCTAATCTTCATACTTGGGCCAAAAAGTTAATTTACTTATAATTGCCGAGTCCAAGAGCGAGCTGCTCGGTCAGTTCGGGCGGGTAATGACTTGTAATTCCGCTAATGAGACCCCAGAGCAGATCCAGACTGACGAGGAGGAGGAGGAGGAGCACCTGGTGGTGTATATCCGTTGGTGTAACATGTGTAGAGTAAGTGTGACGCTGGCGATAAGATAGAGATAGATACTACATGGAGTCTCTGGAACGCTGTCCGGAGTCGAGCATTTCAATTAGAGCGAACGGAATCGGGAATGGGAATGTGGGTAGTCTCACGGGGAACTGGTCCTCCCCGAGTAGAGGATCTTGTCTCGCTCTCTCTCTCTCTCTCTTTCTCTTCCTGTCGATATTAACGCGCAATAAATTAGCACAAGCATCGCGGCGGCGAGGTGAGAGAATGTCTCATCTCAGGCATCTCCACATTCTCTCCCCCTCTCTACCCTCTCTTTGTATGTATATATCCCCCAATCAGAGATTCTCTCTCCGATCCATCGAAATCGCAAAACGCGTCTAGCATGCAGAGGCACTGTTAGCGTGCGATGCGGTTAACATTTCTGTCCCTCAAAAGGCACTGAGAAAAATTGTATTAACTCTATAAGAGTGCTAAAGATTTCAGAGAATTTTATGTCGAATTTTTTGCATTGAAAAAGGTTTGTATTTAATATAAAAATTATTCGGAAAGGCACTGTTTGTAGTTATAACTTTCGATAAACTATTTTTAATACTTTTAACCAATTTTGTTAGAATGTTCATTTAACAGAATAAATTATAGAAATTCTAAAAATACCTAGTTGTTATTAAATTTCATTTAAATTTGGTATTTAATTATTAATTTTAATTATTAAGTTTATTTATTTGAATTAACTAATATATTTTTAAGTTTTAAGCCCCTTAAACAATATCTTTTAATTTTAATTTAATTTATAAACATTTATTCAGAGATCTCTAAACTCTCTAACTTAATTTTAAGCTTCCTTAAGATTCCCATAAGTTTTCCTAAAACTCTTTCCCTTACCAATTAACAAACCGGAACATAATCCGGAAATAATTAAATTACAACCATGCTAATTAGTACAATAAAAATAAAATAAAAACTATACAACTTAATATCCCAAACTTGATTTTTATTATATATTTTATTCCCCAGTGCACTTGCCCACTTGCTCGCTTCTCAATCTCGATGCGCAGCGCATAATCTCTTCCCGACTCTTTCGACGGTTAATTTCAGTTTGAGATAATTATAGAGCGGCTGACACCAAAGGCGGAGTCCCTGCCCCTTGTGCCCCCAAATCGAGAGTTGGTGGCAAACTCCGCCGGTTGCAAGGTGCCGTCGAGATGGGAAGAGAAGGGATCACGGGGAGGGCCAAGGTGGCATGCGCTTGCACGCGCTCGAATTTATTATTAGCCGTCGCCCGTCGTGGCTATCTTCTGACCGATTCCAGGCCCCGATCCCTATCCCGATCCCGATTCCAAGACTGATGCTGCCTCGGATCAGTTGGCGGGGCGTTGAGTGTAGTAAGTGATAGTGGAATCCCTCCGGAACGAGGAACGAGGAGTCGAGCGGAATCAGCGGCAGCCGCAGTCCGTAATTATCCATGGGGAGATCGGTCGACGGGCATATTGAGTATATGCAAATGGTTGTAACAACTAGAATATGGCGTGATTACAAGACGTTAAGTCGGGGAATCAGGGGATTTCATTCAAAATCAAGTGGAAATTGTATTTAAGACAAAAAACTGGGATATACGAATGTGGAGTTAAGAAAACTTGGAGTTAATATAAAGTCTTTAAAGTCACTTTAGCAGCTTTAAAAAATTTATAAAAATTTTAGTATTTAATATAAAGTTTTTAAAAAAACTTTAGCAGCTTCAAAAAATGTATTAAGAGGTTTAGTATTTAATATGAAGCCTTTCAAGCAACTTTAACAGCTTAAAAAAATTTATAAGAATTTTTTAGTATATAAATTAATCATCTATTTAAAACAGAATGCATTCTGAATGTTTTTAATGCATGAAACTTAACTTACCTATTTTTTTAAAGCTCTTAAAACCAGTTTAAAAGGGTATTTTCGTATACCACAAAATTTCTGTTATCACTTTAGCGGCTTAAGAATATTAATAGGAATTTTTGTATTTAATACAATGTCTTTAAAGTTACTTTAGCAGCTTCAAAAATAAAGTAAGAGGTTTAGGATTTAATATGAAGTCTTTAAAGTAACTTTAACAGTTTGCAAAAAATGTATAAGAATTTATTAGTATTAAAACAAAGCTTGTATTTAAAAAAGAATGAATTTTTAATGTATTCCATGGCTAAAACTCAACTTAAACTTTATTTAAAAGCTCTTAAAATTAGTTTTAAAGGGTATTTTCTTATTCTTCAAGATTTCTGTTACTCATATACCCTTCCTCATAATATTCCCATATCGAGTGCTTGTTTCATTTCATGGCAAAGATGCGTTCTCAAAGTCAAAGCCAAAAAATGCCGACAGATATCAAAGTCATACGCAACCACGCCCCCATTGCTGGCATGTTGATCTTCATCAAGATCGCCACGAAAACGGGACTGAATGGACCCCACTTCTGCCTCCATAGAAGCTAATCAACAATTTTCTCACCTCTTTCCCGGTTTGGGAAACCAAAAAAAAAAAAACGAAGAGAGAACTCTGCGGTAGGCGTTTGCCTTGCTGAATGTTCTGTCTTCAGAGTGGACCGTGGATCTGGGATCTGGAATCGGAGGTATGGTATCTCCTCCAGTCCCCCCCGGACTTTGCCGGCAATTTGCAGCCGCCTTTGTTTTAAGCCGCGCTTTTTCGATAATAAGAGCCAAATTGAGGGCCGAACCTGTTGCATGTCGGCAAATCGGGTTAATCGATTTTAAATCGCTTTTATGTTTTCATTTTGATTCATCGGTTGAGTTCCCAGTTCCCAGTTGTCGGCAAGATTAATCTGCTGCAACTATTAGAAGTTCGTTAGTCTATATCTCGCTTAGAGCCAAAAAACAAACAATAAATTCTAGAGAAAAAGGTAGAGAGAATTTGTCGCTTGAAATATGGGCAACGATTTGGTGTGCGGCCACCAGCAATTTAAATCAATTGAACTCGTTAATGAAAATTTATTTCCTGCAGTTGAAGGACCACACATCTGTGTCTGTTTGTGCCACCAAAAAATAAAGCAGAAACCGAAGCTGAAATATTGATGGACAGGAGCTCTTGCCTGGTGCCAGCAGGTAGGCTTTATTTGTGTCGAGTATTTATAGCTGCACGATTTTTGCTGATTTTTCAAATTCACAAAGAGTAAAAACACTAAAAGAAATATTTGGAGGCTTTAAGAGGGTCTTAAATATATTAAAAATGGATAAATAAAATACCGAAAAGGCTGCTAATAAATTCTTAACATTTTTCTTCATTGAACAAATTTTTCAATTTATTAAATTTCATTTTTAAATAAATCTTAAAACATTTCTTTAGGTGTTTCCCAGCTTTTAACTCGCAAAAAGTCAGTCTGCCTTGCCTTTGCCCCAATGTAAAGCTTAAAAAATTACGTTTTCTCAATAAGTTTTGATAAAAATCAACATCATTTGTGTGTTGGCACAGTTGGGGGGAATTCCTATATGTGGTAGCAGCAGCCCCCAAAAAAAGCAGCAGCCAGACTCTTGAGCGAAAAAAAGGGTTCAACCAGAGTGATAACTCAAATGAGCTATATCAATAAAGGAAAATAACTTTAAATATAAATATTTCCTACAAAAAGAAGAAAGTTTAACTTAATTAAATTCTTAAAATATTAATATTTTTATAAAATAAATTCTAGACTCTATAAATAAACCCCAAAGTCCTTTGTAGAGCCACTCTCTCATTAGCTTACTTATACTCCGACGGCGAGTCTGAAACCAGTTAAAACGACAGACTGATCTGCGGATGCTTTCACCCGCTGCTGCTGCTCCTCCCTTTGGCTGCTCTATATGGGATATGGGATGTTGTTGTCAGCTTAAGTTGGTAACCGCTGAGCCACCAGAAAGCCACCAGAGAGCCACCGTCATTGGGACCACAAACTCGGTGTCTTACGCTCGTCATTTGCGCGATTTTTAAGCTGATGATCAGCGACAAACGATCTTTCACTGGCAACATGATGGATTCATACCACCAACAAATTTGCCACTGATGAATGGATTTCTGTCCGTCTCCCTTTTCCCCTCTCTCTCTCTGTATCTCTGGCTATCCAATCCGATCCAATCCGATCCGCAGAGCAGAAATGAACGAAGCGAAGCGAAGCTGCCACCAACATGGTGGAGATACCTTGTGCAGCTCCTGGAATGCGTAGCAAGTTGGAGCCAAACAAAGTCAGACATCAGTCGGATGAGTGTAACGCATTGTAACAAATTGGACTGGCATTTGTAGCGACAGCCAGACGGGAATGTTTTTTTTTTCTCTTATATTTCTTTAGTTGGTAGTAGGGAGTTGGCCAAGAGGAGAGGTAGGAATGAGGCTAACGAAGGTTGGGAGTTGTTGGGTAGAAGGAAAATGTATGGAGAGAAAAAGGGTTTGAAGTTGTTATATGAAGAAGTTTAACTTTGGAAATATTTGTAGAGATTTTATATGGATTTTAGAAATATTAAGTCTCAACTTTTAATATTTCATTTAAAAAACAAAAGCAGCAATTTGTTATTACAGTCTGTTTATCTTTTTTTCCTCACAAAACTCATCAGCAAAAGATGAGACTTTAAAACTCTTTAAGTTAAACACTATCCTGAAAAGTTCTTCAAAAACTCTTTTAGCTAAATCAGCAAAGTATTTAGGAATTTTTAAAGAATTTTTTGTTTAAGAATTCACATAAATATTTCAATAAATTTATACTAATTTCTACATTTTATTTATAAATTTATATATTTTTATACATTTTATAATGTATGTATGTATAAATATATTTTATTTATATATTTTTATATTTTTATACATTTTACATATACTTTCCCCACAGTGTCTCAACCACTTTGAGGTGATTGATTTGCTGAGGTTTTTCCTCTAATTGGTGACCCCATTTCTGCTTGGCAAAGACCACCCATCTTTCCCCTCTGTGTAATGACACTTTTCTTGAGTTTTCCGCTTTCCTTTGATATGGTAATAAGGAAAATCCCCTCAAAAGACACCGGCAATTGTCAATTGATATACGAAGAAGCGATGGCTGTCACAATGAGTGATATGGAAATGGAAATTACCAGCCACCAAGACACATCACACACCACACCGTACACACTCTGGTATAATCGCCACTTTAGTCAAATGTGTCAATCAGATTTTTTTGGGGGGAATCCCCATTCCCATCCATCCCTGGAATTAGTAACGTTTCCAATTACTAGCCCTGGAAAGCACCAGACGCGCGCGTTGACGTGTCAGAATTTTCATATGCATGTCAAGTGTCCGAAAAATGATTCCTTCCCAGAGAAAATCACGCCCCTACAAAAAGCGCTCTTTCTGCTGATTATTGCGCTTGTGATTTCCCTTTTGATTCGTTCGCCTTGTCATGTCAGTTTTGACACTTTCCGCGCTGGAAAAACAAAGAAGGGAAAATGCTGGTTCTGCTTAGCTTCAATTAGAGGGAATTGAGGGTTTCCTTCACACCAGCAGAGCAGCGCCTCTGCATCTGGAATCGGTGTAAGGATCGACCGTTACGGCATTATAATTGCCATTGGATTAGCTGTCAGCCGGAGGCTCTTTTTTGGTTGGCCGTTTGATGTGACATTGATGTGTCAGCCCGTTAAATGAGCAAATATGACAGGACATCAGGACTGGCTGGTGTTTGCGGTTGGCTTTTCTATTTTGTGATATTTTTTTGAGGGTTGCTCTGCTCCTTGGGGGTTGATCACATCATATAACATTTTGCCATGATGATGAGTTGCATTGTTTGTCGGAGAGACTTTCTCAGGATTTGTCACTGATTCTGATTTTGATTTTGTTACTGATTCTCTGTTGTTATGGTAAACCTTGACTGCACTCAAATCAGCCTTGACATTGACTGTCTCCAAAGGCAAAAGTTAATTGGAGTTCAAGAAAACAGAACAGCGAAATTAGCCGAGTTCTTGAACCTTAAGGATATGTTATAGATATAAGAATAAATACAATGCCTTGTAATTACTTGTTTTTAAGAATTATTTTTTTAAATAAGGAGGTCACAAAATTGCAAGGAAAATATTCTTGGGAACATACTTTTTTTCCAGAAAGAAATTTTTGGAAAATGTGTAGACACATTTCATCTTGACTTCAGATTCATAAAACATTTAAAAATTATAAAGTTTACCCTTCATCAATGCAGTTTTCTTAGAAATTAATTAACCTTTTCAGTTAAAAAACATTATTATTATTACTAATTTTATTGTCTCTTAAAGCTTATAAACCTTAACCAATTCCCTTACTCGTAACTCCCAAAACCTAAATCAATAATTCAGCTATTCGTTTAAGCCACTGCACCCGCCGCCGCTGATGGCCCCTTTCCCTTACCAAATTCCCCCTTTTTCCGTTTAAAAGCATATTAGATAACTTGTTCCGAGGCATGAAAAATAAAGCAGAAAATTTCGATTTCATGGCGATAATCATGAATCGTGATTTATTTAGCGGAACAGTTTGTCAGTGCGGTGGCGTTGGCCCTCGGGCCGAGAGTCCATTTCAGTTGCGAGTCTCCGTTTCGAGGGGAGGAAAAGGGGTGGAAGTGGCCGTGGTTGTTGACTTGTGAGTGCTTTGCACCCGGGCAGCAGGGAGCAGGGAATCCCAGGAAACCCAGGGACACGGATATGGACATACAGGAGGGTGTGCACTGAGGAAAAATCACTTGTAACACTCTATATCGATACGTAACTCGATAAGTACCTTAATTTAGCTTTTGATTTGTTGAGAACTAAATAAGTTTCGATTGTAATTTATTTAAGGAAATGGGAAAAAGTAATTAAAATATTAAAAAAAATTCTTTTTAAGTTAGAGGAGTAATTAAATATTTCTTAAAACCCGCAGAAGATTATTTAAAAACCTAGGCAACCATTTAATTATTTATAAAATATAATCTATAAAAGATACAAATGTTCCTGCAATGAAATATGATCCTAAACCCATCTCTTTATGAATAAAAAATTATTTTCTTTTAAAAATACCTTGAAAATAGTATTAAAATATTATTTTCCAGTGTATAAACTCTAGTAGTCTGGGTAAAATTCGCGCAACTATTTGTGAAATTTCGGGTGGAACATAAAATTGCGTTATCTATGGTCTCATTATCGTCAACAGACGGCTGGCGAGGATGCAGACAGGATACCAATCCCAAACCCAAATCCCAGGCCCGAAAATCCGAGTCCCGTCCGGATGCAGTCAAGTTGAAAATTAATTTTGTCACAGTTGCGCATCGGCGGAAAGTGTCATTATGGATATCGCGATATATATTCCCACTCTTATTCCCACTCCCACTCCTGTTCCGCCCACCGCGTTGATTCCGTTGATGATGAGCCTGTCGCCCTGTCGTCCTTGTGTCTGTTTGTATATCCTCGCATTTCGTTACGAGTATTTTTGACTTTTGCTGTGTGAGGGTCGCTTTTGGTGTTGCCAATTGGTAAGGTTTGCCCTCTTTCCCTTCCTGTCTTTTTTTCCCATCCCGCAAATTGAAATAGTTAGTTGCGGCAGAAAGCGAGTCGCGTGATTCCCTTACTTTTTTATCACTTGATTTTTAAGCAATTCGATTTGCTGGCAATTTGTTTGGCATTAGCTTGAAAGTTGGCCAGACTTTTGGGGTAGGACTCCTGCAGAAGGTTTATATATTTATATACAAACGTTTACGTGGGAATTTGTAAATTAATTTAAATGAAAATTGAATTTTATTAGCTGTGACAATTGCGGCACGGTTTTTAAGCGAGGCGTGGGAATTGTAAACTATTTTTTTGGGTAACTAAAATATATATTTATAAATTAAAGTGTTTAAAAACAAATGCTGTAAGATCAAGAAAATATATGTGTTATAAGGAGGTAAAAAAGGCATCTTTACTACATTCTGAAATTCTGACTAAAATTACTTCAAGTACTTTTAATACTTCAATTAAATTTTGTTCCAACTTTTTTATCTTGAACTCCCTTCCTTAACCCTTCTTCTACTTCTTCATCTTGTACTCCCTTCCTTAACCCACCTTTGTAAGCACACCACACCCGCTTAACCCCATTGAACTCTCACTCTCACTCCCCCACAATTCTTGGTCAAAAATCAAAGAGTTTTCCATCAACAAGTCGTCCGGGAAAAAGGGAAAATCCTCTCAGCCTCCTCAGACCCGCTGATGCCGGCTCGTGTGTGTGTGAAAGCTGGCTCAAAGAGCTGGCAACTACTTTTCACTCTGCCTTAATCGCATCTAATTTGACAGATTTACATAAGGATTAGGCCAAGGGGACAAAAGAGCAAAGAAGGCCAAGAGGCAAGAGGTCGCTGGTTGGTGTCTAAGTGATGGAATGGCCTAAGTACATATTGATGACTTGACACTGACTGACTGTCAAATGTCACTCGCTTAGAAGGATTAATCCACGGGAGAAGATATAGCGACGACGCAGAGAGATAGACTTTTTATGGGCCTCAAGTGGGCGTTCAAGCCCGGCAAAATTCACACTTTTGTCACGGACAGTTGACCCTGTGCCGAGAACACAGAATCGAGTGTGTCTATACTATATATATAACCCCACTACCGATCTGATACGAACGGATATTGATGACACAATGCAGCACATTAAGTCATTCAATTCGAAATGTTGCGCAGCTGTGACGATTTTTAGCACCAGACTCGGCGACTACCGGGCCAAAAGGCAGCAAATCAACGGCACATCAAGCGCGAAAAACAAGGGGTTGGGTCGGGTTAAGTCCGGTCCGGGGGCACTGAGAAAAATTGGGGGTAAAGAAGTAAATAAAATATATTTATTCTATAAGTTTGAAAACAAATAAAGTTTAAGAAATAAGACAAAACGTGAAAGAAAAGCAGACTTAAAGCTGAAATAAAATATTATTTTATGAGTCTTTTTTAGAATCTCTTCCAATGATTTTGATGTAATTTACAGAATCTTATTGCTCAATTTAAGTCTTATTTTTCGCTCAGTGCTTTGTGGTAGGGGTTTCCGAGACAGACTCTGCATTTTGGGGGCGCGGCGGCGACTTCATTACTCTGCGTCATTAGGCACTCAAATTGTTGCCATCGTGTTTAACTCTTTCACAGAATACAGGGTATTTTTAGGGGTATATTTAAGAGTGATTCTAATAAAAAATAATTAGAAAAAATGATCAAGAAATAGTCTAAAATCTTACTATAAATTTGCTAAAGGAAAGGTCAATAAATATGCCTTATAAGAGTAGCAAAAAATAAATATCACAGGAAAAGTATTTTAATAAGCAAGAGGAGTCTTTACCTAAAAGTCTGTCTGAATATTATTTGTTACTGATCTCCTAAAGTAATCTAATATATTATTATTTTCTTATTTTAATAGGTATTCCCCAGTCTCAACCCCTCTACCTCCCTTCTTCCTACTTGTTTAACTCTTACGATGAAATTGAAACGGTTGCGCTTCAATGCCAAACGGAAGTCGGCGTCAGCGTCTAAGGTGCGTCCATCACCTCGCCATTCTCTCGAATAAACCCCTTCTCCACCCCCTTAAAATCCCCCGCCCCCTTGGCCATCTATGAAGTGACAAAAGGTCGCGCTTGGTCAGCGCCAGGTCCGGTGTCATTCAGTCAATCGATCGATCCATAGCATTATCGACCCGCTGCGAACTGTGCTAATATCGTCGAGTTAACTGCTGTGCAGTTGTTCGTAATTTGCTTTTAATTTTTATGACCGTTGCACCCTTTTTTTTCCGCTGGAAATTGAACTGGTATTGAGTACACGGAAAATAAAATTAATTAGGGGTTTAAATTGAACTTTAATATTATTAGAAATATATGTGTTTTGTATTAAAAAGAATTAACTTTGTTATAGTAAATTTTATACTTATTTAGTTAGCTCAAAATATATTTTTTTAATTACAAAATTTTAATAAAATGTTCTTATATAAATTTTAAGTAAGAAAAATGTTTAATTTACAATATATTTAATTTCCTGTATTTAATAATTAAAATTGTTTTTAAATACCATTTTTTTCAGTGCACAAAATACAGAAACTGTTGAAGCGTTGCCATCAACGCGTCGCTCTCTTTGTCGCTGCAAATTAAGAGCGCTAATGATCGATTTTATAGCTGGCAATCGATAGAAGCTATATTCATAAAAGTGGCAACTACACAGGCACTTTTGTTGTGTCAAAGGGTTCGAAGGTTAAACTCTTCATGTCATTTGGGTTTGGCGTTAATGAGCTGTCCATATGACATGTCCAAGGGTATGTTTTTTTTGGGGTTATAACAAAATGTAGTTAGATGTTTAGGATAATTTTCTGAAATATATATTCACCTTATTTTATTTTACATCTAAAATGTATTTTTAAATATTCCAAGAACCTGAAAACTTAACCCAATTTCTCAATTTCCGAATAAAGTTGTTCACTGTATGTCAAGTGGAAATCATATTAATATTGATTTTTATATGCCCCACTTTGGACACCTCTACCATAGTTTTTTCTAAATAGATAAACCTGGGATCAGCCTGCATCCGATGGAAACCCGTTCCTTTCTTCAGCTTCTGGTTTAGTTTCTGTGTGTGGCAACCGGTTGGCATTCAAAGTTTTCGATTAAATGGCATTGAAACTCTAGGAAGTTTTCAGCAGGCCCGAGGAGCAGGCACGATAGTCTAATTTGCAAGACACGTACCAAAAATTAACAGCAGACTGTGGCCACAAGAAAGGGGGAAGAGCTGTCTGCCATCATTTGCATTTTGTGCAAAGGAGCAGCTGACAACTTTATTTCGTGGCCATGCACCCAAAATGGCCTCAAATTACAGGCTCCTCTGACTTTGGCAATAGAATGGCAACTAGATTTTTGGTCCAGGAGAAGAGGAGTACCAAGAAGCTGCCTTCGGTTTCAGTCGAGGAGTTAGCGCCCCATTTATCATATTTCCAGAGACTGTCTGCGACTCCGCTTGAATGACTATGTCATGAGTTTGGATTCCTTGACCATCTATCTTGTTCTCTATTGCAGAGAGATCTGTGGGGTATCCTAGAAGAGGTTCTAGAGATTTTTAAGAGCCTTTTAGACTAGAAAACTTGAATTTTAAGACCTCTTTTACACGAATATATAAATATTAAATGTGTAAAAAATGTTGAAAAAATATTAAGATACATTTTGAAAATTAAAAACATAAATTAGTTCAATTTTTCACCTAAATTCCTATCTATTATGGATCAGTTTTATACTTAAATTGGGATTAGAAAGGTTTTAACTACATTCTTTACCCTCAATACCCTTCCTTTTGAACACCTTAAACTTCTTTTTTAGCCTTGTTAGAGACCTTCTTCACCCATTGTGGCTTACTGGCGCCCAAATCCAGTTCTGCGACGACGGCTCCTCGTTGAAATCATGTGCATTCGCCTGTCTGGGCCTTCACAAAGAATTTGTGTGTGGGGTCCAGAGAAGAGGAGCATGAGTGAGGGAAACTGGAGAGGAATCCCCTCCAGAGCTCGTCTCCGTTTCAGGTCTGGAATCCAGCACACAATGGGTGGTGGAGCGCATTGTGAACGCCACTTAATTACACGGAAGTTTGCCCCAACTGAACCGAGTTGCAGTTGCAGTTGCCAAGCTGCCAAGACGCGTCATCCGGCTCACTGGCCAAAAGAGGGGAAAAAGAGGTAAAAGTGAAGTTGCAAAAAAAAAGGAGGTAACTACTGAGCCAGATTTAGGGCCTTCAGTTGTGAGCCCAGTTCAAGGTTGGACCCGTAAGGTAAGACGATACGCCACGGTTACTCGCTGGGTGGTGATGCAAAAACTAATTGCAACAAGGTTGCACAAGGCACTGATGAAAATAAGAGTCTTACTTGATATGAAGTTGAGATGATTAGGGTTGAGTTTTGAATTTGAAATAAATATTGTTTAAATTTTAAAAAGTAGATAATGTTAGGGAAGTCTTTTGTAGGTTTTTTAAAAGAGAAGAAGCGAAAGAAATGCTATTTTCAGAAGGTTAAGGCAAAGACTATATAATTAATAAGATGCGTAACGCGCTTGCTCTATTGCTCGTAGCTCGTAAAATGCTTAGCGTTATGTATCTTATAATCTTTAAAATATTTTTTATTGATTTTATAAAAGTAGATGAAGTTGGGAAAGCCTTTTGTAGGTTTTTAAAACGAGAATTAGCTAAGGAAATGCTTTTTTTAGAAGGTTCACGCAAAGACTTTATATTTAATAAGATGCCTAACGCGCTTGCTCTAATGCTCGTAGCTCATAAAATCGTTTGCCGTTATGTATCTTATTCTACATTTTTTATTGTTCGAGATTAGTTAAATATTATGATTTACTCCCTTATAAAAATATACAATAATTCAACTTAAGATCAAATTAACTACTGATTCCTAAATATTTTCTATATTATCCGTTTAAGGTTCATAATTTTGCCTCAGTGTTCTACAGTTTTCGCTCCCCAAGTGTCCCTTAAAAAAGAACACGCATATGGCGTGCCAAGTGCAACAAGCCCCAGTGGAGTCTGCTGCCAATAAATCAGCAAATATTTCAGCAATAATTCAGAGCGAGAGGTGCTAGCTTGTTGACGATGGTATTCACGCCTCGAGCACGCGTCTCCCGGAGATATTCGCTCGATCCGGATCGGGATCGGGATCAGGATCGGTATCATAATTAATAAGAGAGCCGCAAGAGCTAGGAAAACGTACAAAAAACGACTGGCGATTAATCAGAGTATCCAGCTGTGCGTTTGACATTGGCTTAAAATGTAATGATTTAGTTGCATATTCATAATTAACAACAGGAATGAGTCATGACTCATACTGAGACTCAGACTCAAACTCAGTCACGATCGCACCTCGGGGCAGACTCAGTCGTCGTCTCATTAACTCTCAACTATGTCGGCCTTTAGTCTTTTGCCAAGTTTTTCTTTTGGCGTTTTTTTGTTTTTGCCTAATTGAAAGTCGGCTTTATTTGAAACGCATCTTGTCTGGAATTTTTCTTAAATTTTTTTTAATATTATATTTTGGGTGGAGCCGAAATTGGCTTGGAAGTTTGCCGCAGTTGGCCTGCAGTGCACAAGGAGTAATTCCGGTGTTAATTTGTACGCAAGATGCCCATCAATCATGGGGCAGGGATGGGCAGGGCCAGGGACCATCCGCACACAAGATTATTTGGGGGCGTTGGCGGCTAAACTTTGAAGGAGCAGCCCCTGAAAAAAAGAGAGGTGATGGTGGAGGAGCTGGGAACGTGAGAAAAATGATTGAGCAAAAAATATGAACATTAAGCTTTGAAATTGAGCAAGATGTTGAATGGAAGTCAATAAAGTTAAAGCTCATAGTTAATATTACATGTCTTTGGAAGTTTCTTTTATTTCAAATTATTGAGAAAATTATTGAGAACTTAATTCTATCTAAATTACAGCTGGTCACCTTTTGTTTATAACAAATACAGCCACACCTTTTCCCTCTCAGAACAGCTGCTTTTGTGTCAATGATGATATGACACTGCAACACAAAACAACTTCGTGTAACATGAATGAATCTTTTTCCCTATATAAATACAGAATCACAATCAAGCCAAAATAATTAAACGCTTGTCAGACAAAGCAGAACAAGCTGGAGGAACTACACACAAGTATATATATATTCCTACAAAATCTGACTTCTCCTCTTCGTAAGTCTGAGGCCCACACACCTCGCCTGAAACTGAACCGAAAACCAAAAACAGTTTGACACAATGCCGCGATAAATTTGCTCATCATTCACTCATTCAGACGGTAAGTCATTCACGATCGCACCTAAAAATACACCAGAAAATAAAAGCATCGGGGCCATTCCACCTCATCGGTCTTGGGGAAAACTTGCCGCGACGGCTGGCGAGGTGTCAATGGAAAAACTCCCCGAGGAAAGCTAGGAGGCGACAATTTTCTGGCTTCCTCATGCCAATTTGTGGTGATCATTCATGTAACCGTAACAAGATCATTCCCCGATGCCATGTCCTGGTGTGTGGTAAAGTGTCAACATTTACAATGTACAAATGTCAAAGATGACAGCGGACAGAATGCTCTCAGGGGGAGAGAGGGTAAAGGGAAGAGGGGGTCTTTGGATATGGGGCAAGAAAATAAGTAGCAACTGTTGCAGTTTGTTCTTCTTTCTTTCCATTTTTGGGTAATTTTTAAAGTCACGCAGATAACTTTATATATTGTTTTTAAACTTCCGAAAACGGAGTAAGTTTAACTGAAAGAAATATATAAAAGAATATTTCTAAAACAAATACTTAATCGCTAGCTTTAGTATTCTAAGAGAATATATTCTTTGGAAACTATATCATAAATAGGCTAAAAGTAATATATTAAGCATTAGGTAGCTAGTTTTAATATTTAAAATATAATATTTCTTGGAAACTATCTCATAGGAAAGCTCAGAATTATATTTTAAGTGCTTGGTCGCTAGTTTAAATATTTCAAATGGAATATTTCTTGAAAACCAAATCCTAAACAGGCTAAAAATATCATATTAAGTACTCAGTACCTAGTTTTAATATATCAAATTTAATATTTCTTGAATCCTATATTATAAACAAGCTCAAATTTATATATTAAATCTTTGGTTGTTAGTTTTAATTTTTTTAAATGGAACATTAAAAAAAAAATTGTATCAAGAACAGTCTTAAAATTATATACTTATTAGTTGCTTGCTAGCTTTAATATTTTAATTAAAATATTTCCTACTAACAATATATAAAACGTGATAAAAACATATATATTAAGTTATTGTTTGCTAGTTTTATTATTTAAAACATACAATTTACTAGAAATTATACCAAAAAGATTCTAAAAATTATGCCTTCAATAAAATATTTAATTGAAAACTTTACAATGTTTTAAAAAACTTCATATATATATATTTATATACTTTCTTTTAGTATTTAAAATAGTTAAAATATTTATTATATAATTTGTATATTTAAAAGGATACAATTTATTTAATAAATATTTAAAATATTTAAATTACTCAAAGAAAGTATATAAAATAAAGTTAAAGAGTTCTTCAAATTTTCTTTTAAATATATTTTCTTTAAGTGCCTTTCCCAGTTAATAGTTACATCAAGTTAACCTTTTAATTACAAGCCATATGCTGCACCCACTTGCCTCGACACAACTCAACTCAACTCGTCTCGATTTGATATTTATTCTTATTTGTCTTGTCGTTGTTTTTTGCATTTCCATAAAAAATTACAACTTGTTTCAGTTAATTGTTTCTGCTTCCCTTCTCCCCTCTCTTTATTTCGAGTGAAACTGACTCTGGGGCATGTCAAACAACTGTCAGTTAGTTCGTCAGCAAAGTCTGACGCCAGGGAAAAGGAGAATACGAGAAGAGAAAAAAAACAAACAGAGAAAAAGAGAGAAGAGAAACAGCAGCAGCAGCAGCCGACTTCTCTGATCAACGATCATGATCTTGGCATATGATTAATTTGCATTCGTTTTATTCTCCTTTGTGTCTGGCTTTGTTTAAACAATATATTGACTCATAAGTTTGTTGATTAATTCAATTCAATCAATAAATCACAAATCTGTTCCACACACACAAAAAAGAGAGAGAAATTCCCCAAAAAAAGATATATATAAACACAAAAAAAAATCCAAATCGGAGACAGAGAGCTTCAACACCGCTGGCAGTGTTGAAATATTGACACCACAGGTGATATTATATGGAAGTCAAGGGGTCTGAGATATAGGCTTGATCATCTGGAACCTTTTTTTTTCTGGAAAACAAGAATAATAATGACTGATTTTTGGGATGCGGGCTTAGGGGTCAACAGAGAACAACGGAAGTTGGCTAATGAGGTTAGTTAAGTCACTTAAGTGTGTGTTTAAGGGGTTAAAGGTATGAAATATTCACATATATAATTTATAATTATTCAATAGCTTCTTGAGAATTATTTTTAACTTTCCACAAAACCCCTAATTACTTGCATTTATTTGTTTGCCAAGAACTACTATTAGACTTGTCATTCTCCGAAAATCCAATTTACAGACCAGCAGCTGCTTGGTTTCCCCCAGATTTTCCTTGGAAAATCGGCAATGAATTTTTAAAGACTTGCCAAAGTCAGTCGCCTGTTTCGACCGTTGGCAGGGCTAATTTTCTCGCGATTTTGCATTGAAATTTTGAATAATTCAAGTGGCGCAAATTGTCCATTGTCCACCTGGTGGCTTCCCTGACCTCCTTGCTGCCTTCCCCTCTCTCTCCCTCAGTCCCTACCTCTGTCTGGTTATATAACGCACATGACAGTGTGACAAATTTCACATAAAACAATTGTGGAGGCAGCAAAAGCAACAACTGTCGCTAAATAACAAACGACAGGCAGTCAACGAAAAAATATTTAATTGAATTAAATTGTTCGGCATGTCGGCCGCGGCTGTTACCAATCGCAATTGGCCAATTTGCCTGGCAAAGTCAGTAAGTAGAAATTGTTAGCCAGAGAGTCAAGTGCTCTCCCTCCTCTAAACCGAAAATGCAAAAGAAATACCCGCTTTTTTTAGATGGAGGATTTGGATGTGAAAATGGGAAGTGGAAAGTGACAGGCGAGTGTCGCTTTTATTGTTTACTTTCAATCACTTTTCGTCACGAATTCGTTGGCTAGAAAGAGTAGCAGCATAAATAAGCAAACAATGCCCCCCCAAATGGTGTATTTCAATAGAAATGGGAGGGATTTCGAATTGGGAGAAGAGGAGAGAGATGGGACTCTGGTCATTTGCATGAAGTCAGGGGTGTACATTTTAAGGGGGTTCCAAAACACAGAATGGGGAGAAAGTATTCTTAAATATAATATATTGCTAACAAGAGGGAAAAAAGTGCTAGAAACAAATATTGCCAAAAGTAAACAGGGATTTGTAATGCCTTTAAAAGTATTTAAAAGTGTGGAATGAAAAGTTTGAGGTATCCAAATAAAATATTTAGAAAAATGTTTGGGTTTTGAAATCCCGAAAAAAGTGTCTGAAAGTATTCAATACAGTTTGAGATTTTAAAAATAATTTATCAAGAAAAACTATGGTTTGAAAAATGCTGAAAAACGTTGTCTAACATATTTTTTTTGCATACTTACATACAAGTTTGTTGTACAAAATTTCCAAATTTGTTATATGTTTTAGCATGCAATATTTTGTTTGGGTTCTTTTTTAAGAAATATTAAATAATAAATGCTATTTCAAGAATCCTTAATAAAAACAAAGAGAAATGAATGTATTGCACTTTTTTCTGTTGAATAAGTAGTTTATTTAAGACATAAATATGACGGAAATCTGTTTGAAAAATAAATTAAAATTAATATTCTATAAAATATATATTTTATTATACTCAAAACCCCTCTTAAACTATCTTATATCCCCCTCTAAAACCCCCCCTTAACCCCACCCCTGTCTGGTAGGCAAATCACGGACACATGGCTGACTGACTGCTTTGTGGACATTGTTGACAAATTGCACATAATGACATTAAATTGAAAATGATTGTGTGCAATTGTTTTTTTTTTCACCCATCTCCCCCTCACATAGCTATCTCTTTTATTTTCGTTATTGCCATCTCCCTTTCTCTCGCACTGACCGGCCGCTAAATAAACACGAGACGAAGGCGTTTTGCGTTTACGTTTGACGCACAAATTAAAATTAATGGCGGGCATTGGTGCGTAAAATACGGCACAAAAAAATAAAAAAGCGAAATCCAAGCCCAGCACGATACATCAAAAAGTCCACAACAACACACAGCACACACACCACACCCACAAAAAAGTAGAAAAAAAAATTGAATTGAAAACAAAAAGACAGCAAAACACACGTGCGCCCTATAAACAGAAGCTGCACTTGAGATCTCTTGCCAACGGATGGATTTTTGATTTTGATTTCTTGGTATTCCTCATGGTTTCCCACTTACAGGGAAAATCGTTTCACTTTGCCTAATGTGCAATTAGAAAACGCATTTTCATTAGTTTTATCGCCGGCATTTAGTTTCAGCTGCTCCTCTCGATAAGCTTTCAATGGGCGCCCCCAAGTCCGTCGAGTATCTCAAAAATGCGCTTAATTTTGCTTATCGGTTTTCTTATTTTTAATTTTTTGATTTTTGGTTTTTGGTTTCTTTAGGAAAATTAAGAGGAAACTTGGAGGGAAAAACAGATGACTAAAAGCATTTGGCGTCGTCTGTAATGATGATGATTATGAGATGATGGCTGCCGGAAGAGCCTCAGGAAAGTGGAAGCCATGTGCCATGTAAATTACTGAATTATAGGAAAGTCTGGCAGTAGAATTAAGAATATAAAGCAAAGATTAGTATATATATCAGATCATTTAATGAACATACTCTGTGTTTTATATTTGAATTTTTATATAATTGATTTCTAGGAAAAAATTTGCTTAGATAAAAAGTATTCCAATAGTTAATGAAGAATTTTAAAATTCAAAAAAATAAGTTTTGATGTTCATAAGCTATTTTGTGCCTTGTTTAAATTTTATTTAAATTAAAAATTAAGAATAATTATGAACTAAAACTATTTAAAGTTAACAATATTATCCTTAACACTCCTATCTTGATATTGTCTTAAAAATTTATGTTTTTATTAGAATATTTACCTTCTTTAATATTCAATTAACTCTTCTAAGCCAGAAAAAAATTATCTTAAAAGCCAAACTTTTAAGAATTTACATGTAAAATAGAGAAGGCTTTTGGGCTTTTTGAGATTTTAATAATATTTATTTTTACATTTTAATTATTAACCAGAACTGCTTAAGTTAACAACGATTCTCCTAAATACTTTTAATTCGATTCTGTCTTTTAAATATATGATTTTATTCGAATATTTACACACCGGTTAACTTGTTGAATACAAAAACTATTTCATTTATAAGCTAAAGCCCTTCGAAATCTAAAATATCCTTTATTTATAAAAAATCAACCTCTTTTTTTGCTTTTTAAGTTTATAATAATAATTAATTATGTGTTTACAGTCCTATTTTTTACTATCACTCTCTACCTCGAATACTTTTCTTTAAAATGAAACCCAGTTTCATAATTTCTAGCCTGCTTACTCAACTCGGACACTCTCACGAACAATTTCTATGCACTCAATCATAGATCAATCGCTCGAACAGCCGTTTTTTATTCGCGTTTTTAGCATATAATTTCCACATTTACTTAATTACAGGCATCTGCTAGTCCAATCGCTGGCAGTATGCCATTTTCATTTCAATTTCCCGCCGAGAGTTCATTGTCTTCTCAGGCTCAAACTCAGGCAGCTACTCTCACTTTGGCAATAACACATATATATTCGAGTCTGAATACGAGTATGAAGTTGGACTCAAAGTCAAAGTCAAAGTCGAACAGCTTTCGCCAAAGTAGTTGGCAAATTAGCAACAAGCCGCAATCACAATCGGCAGAAAGTTTCGTTATTTCGTTATTTATTTGCGGCCATAACACCGATGTCCGCTCAATCATGTGATCGTGTGAAATGATTTCGATCATTGGCCATCTATCACTGTTTTCATTTCGATTCGTTTCGATTCGTTTCTATAATGAAACCCAGCAACAACAACGGCTGCCAACATTTAATTAACTTGATAAATCGTTTGTAAATTTCTTAATTATTACGTGGCCCCTAAGTACGTTAATTTAAACATTTCTGAGTTGCCATTCACCTTAGCTATTCATATTCATATTCATATTCGCATTAATATTCACATTTTATTAATCTCTCTCTCTCTCTTGCGCGATGTGTAATTAATTTAATATGCGACGACATACGAAATCGTGGCTCGAATTAGTCGCCAATGTCGCTAATTGTTTATGAGGTGCACACACCAGAGCGAGGCAATTATATGCATATATATCTCTGGATATATCCAGTATACGCTATTGAGAAACTGTTAACAAGTTAATTAGATAATTGAACAATATAGAAAAAAAACCAAACGATTTGCGAGACAGAGACTCGGAAATTGCTGGCCGTAATTGGTCATTTCAGTAATTAGTGTGTTTAGCCTAGTCAGGCAGCTAGTTCTAACTGCTAAGCGCTGCTAAATACACAGTTCAAGATGCCTTGATTAATCGCAGCTGGTTTACTGTTACTCTTGGATAATATATAGATATTATCAAGCAGATAAAATGACTCAAAAGCATGCAAATAAATGGTATAGAGAAACCCTTTTCAAACTTGAAGTTGCAGCTGCCAAAAAGTTCAAGCAGCCAGAGTAAGTAATTAATTAAAAGCCAGCTTGGTCTAAGGAAGAAGCTCTTCTACAAACTGCCTTACTAAGCGCCTTGTGATCCTTTCTTAATTGAAAAATGTCGTCACACAAAACAAAAGCCAAACGGAATGGCAAACGGAAAGCAGCAGCAGGAGCTGAAGGAGCAGCATTCAGCAAGGAAAATCCCTGTTAATCCGGCACTGAAATTGGAAAAACCTTGGCTAGGAGACAAGACAAGACAAGGAAACTCGTGGCTCGTAAAACTCACTCACTCTCTTGAGCCTCGAAAGATATAAAATTGGACAAATTATGTAATAAATGCAACATAAATTTTGGCTTTACTCCGCTAATTGGAAAGCAATGCAGCAATATTCCCGAATAGAACCATTTACGGATGCTAAGCAGAGCTCAAGGCCTGTATTATTTCCATTTCCATTCAGATTCTAATGAGACTCTGGCACACAATCAAAAGTGTCACAATATTACACTTTCACAGACAAACGCGCAGCGGGAAAACAAATCGTTTGGGACTCCGGAATGACTCACAACAACACCCAGTCCGGGTCCAGACTCTCTGTCTATAAAGTATCCGCATTTCGGATCTCTCATTCATAAATCGCCCCCAGCGTTATCGTATCGCTTTTTTGGGGCTCAAACAAAAGAGGTCGTCACACCTTTTGGAAATCAATATCCGGACAATGGCATACAACTTCCCCGGGTCTCTGGTGTCCGGGCTTCGGGCTTGGTACCATAAAATTTCTTTTCAGCAGTTTCAGCTGACACTTTTTATGGCCGAAAAGTTTTCGTGAAAAGTTGGAAACTGGCCGCGACAAATGAGACCGCCCGAGTTGGACCGCCGTCGTCGCATTGTCTAAGCCAGATGCTGGTCATCTGTTCCGGGTCCCCAACAAAAAATATAAGAATAAAGCTCCAAGAGAACAGAGGATAGTGTTGTCAACTATTTGGTTAAAAAAAAGCAAAGAAAAATATAGAAAACTATAGACAAAATAAGCTTAAAGTTCAATTTGTTTAGCCAAGAAAAAATAAACATTTTTCTAGCACAGAAAATAAAATAAACTTGCTTAAAATAAATCTTTAACATATTCAAAAGTAAAGCTTTTTATTCGAAAAATATTAGAGGTATTATTTCTTGGAATTTTGTAATGATCTAACTCTAAAATTTTTATTTTAAATATAACAAATAGAATATATTAAAAACAGGTAGAAAATCCATTCAGTTTCATTAGTCAAAGGTCTCTTCTAAGTGTTTAAAAATAAACCTATCAATAAATAGAACACGTTATTTAAATAATCAACCAAAATAACTAAAACCTTTTTCATAAAACCCTCTAAAAAATCCTCATTCATCCAAAAATCCCCCAAATAAGCATCACTCTCCATAGTAACCAAAAGATTTACCTTTTATGTCCAACTCATTTGCATGAAAATTTGTTGAAAAGACATTTAAACGAATATCGAAAGATCTGAAATATCAAAGTGGGGAAACGGTAATTTGTTGACCAGTTTAAATGTGTTATTAGCACCGTTTATATGCAAGTTACGCCCCTCAAAAATATTTAAAATCGGGCCAAGCACTGATGGATATCTTGGCCAGATATCTTAGCTGGATATCATCTTGGCTGGATATCAATTCCATAGATGGAACTGCCCTAATTTATGCATCTGGATGTGGGCATTCAACGGCAGTGTTATGTCTATATCGGTGTCTGTTTAAACTGCAATAAGCCAGCAACTAAGACTGATCTATGAGCGGGCTTAGGTTTTTGGGATTTAGTTGAATATTGATGGGATTTCAGCTTTTTTTGTCATCTGAAACGGACTGAGCTCTAGATAAGCGGGGGCTATAGGTCCAAAAATTGAGCAGTCTGTGGAATAAATATTCAGCGATAAGTGTTGAGCTCGGGAAATTGGAGACAAGTCGTAGTTAAGAGAGAAATTATCTACTTTTGAGAGTGATCTGTAATATTAGAGTGGAAAGGTATAAGCTTGTATCTTCTTAAAAAGAAAGTGCTTTAAGTTGCTTTAAGGTGATCTTAAAATTCTCTACTTCATGGAGGTTTAATCTCTCCTTCTTCTAAAATCCATAAAACCCCTTGACAAACAAGGCAACCCCCTTGATCTTGTCAAGCTTTTCAAAAGCCTCAACCTCCAGCGAAGTAAATAAAAAGAACAAAACAGACAAGTTTGCAATCTCAGAAGACAAATGCAGCTGGAACCATCTTTCACATGCAAATGGTTGCAAGCTAAGGCTAGAGAATCAGTAAAAAATAACCCAACCAAACCCACAAAGCTCAGAGACCAAACCCAGAAAGTCACCGTCACAGTCACTCGAGTCCCAGTGAAGCCTCGTAAATTTGCAGCTTATTGGCAATAACTGCAAGTGGCTTGTTAACAATTTAACACGTCTTAATCGTTAAATTTGTGGATGCGCAAAAAAATACTACGACTTGGAGTCCGTCTGGGACTTGAAGTCTGAGTCCGAGTCTGAGTCTGAGCCTGAGTCCGAGTCTCAGACTGACTCGAGAGCCAGAAAGGTGAGTGTTGCGAATGCCTGCTAAATGCCAAACGCATGACACTTTTGTAGGTGTGAATGCTGGTTCTGGGGACAGTTCTAAAGGCCAGGAGGGAGAGGAAGATGAGGTAGAGGAGGAGGAGGATGAGGTGGAGGTGGAAGAGTATGAGGTTGATGAGGAGGCTGTGGAGCTGGAGGTCTCCCGACTCCCGACTTAATGGCAAACCGGTTGCCTTCAATTCGGTTCCACTTCGATCTGTTTTAATAATGATATTTTCAGGCTCAGATGCGGATCTCCAGCAGACACAGAGCCGGGTTCTCCTCCACCTCTCCCCCTCCGAGTCAGAGGCAAACAAAAGACTTAAGTCATAAACTTTATGACATTTTGCAAAAGATCTCGCCAAGAATGTCATCAATGAAACAAATCGATTTGTTTACATGCCAACTTCTACAGAGGAGCTGAGTGCACAGAGGGAAAGAAAAATGTATAAATTAGCAATAAATAAATAAGTTATAAATTACGAATATAAAATATTCTAAATACTAATTGAGTTATCAATAAATTAATAAATATAAAATGTACAAAATTTATTGGAAATTTTGGATTTGAAGAATGTTAATTTAGTTCATAAGCAAAGTTGTATATCTGAATTTTTTATAGCTTTATTCAAAGCAATACTTTTGGGTTTTTTAAATAGTAAATACCTTTGAAATAATGTAGATATTATAAAACGAATAGAAAGTTTTCTGATAAATACCTAAACTAATAAATAGTAAGGTTTCTTATAAAAGTCTTTAATAAATGCTGCAGAATTTTTCTTAATTTTTTTTTTATATTTAATAATATAGTTTTAATTTTTCAAGAATTTGAATGGATTTAATTTCTTGATCTTCTTTTTCCTATACTATTTTTTTCCTGTGCCTTGTTTTATTCAGTGTCGTTGGCTGTCTGGCCTCCGTCTCTCATTGCCAATATCGATTTGACTCCTTTTGGCTTGGACCCTGTCTGCCACCAAGTTGCAGCATTTTGCTGGCTCTGCCTCTTGGCTTTGTCCCCACAACAATTCTGAGAAGATTTTAATCTTACTCACTGCAGTTGGAGTCTGGCCCCTTGATTCTCCCCTCTTTTCGGGGAGGAGTATATCTTAGCATTCGGTGTGCGGTTTATGGGTTTTCGTGTCTGATAATTTTCTGATTTTAATGTGCGAAATTAAACATCACATTTTTCAACACGAACGTTATGAAAAAGGGTAAAAATAACTCAAAAAGGAAGAGAGAGTCTAAGGAATAGTTAAAAAATAATAATAAGCAAGACAAATATTTTTAAAGCGACTTTATCCAGAAAAAATACAACTTTCCCTCAGCTTAAACCTTAGCCAATTCTTATACAAATTATCCCCCAAAAACTCAACCAATAATCTCCCAATCTCTCCCCTTTCCCTTGCTCCCTTATTACCAATGTTAACATATGTAAAAAATAACTTCATCGCTGGCGTAGCTGTCACAATTTGTAGAAAATTAATTCCAAGTGGCCAAAGTAAATAAACAGGCACAAATTATGCCCAAATTAGCAAACAACCAACCACTGGCAGAGGGCCACCCCCATGGCGCGTATCCTTTCGGGCGGCGTATCTATCAGATACGCGTTACATGTGTACCACAAATACAAACACAATTACAATTACGGGGGACAAGTGACGGCAAAACGGGCAATAAATACAAACCGCATAAAGCGTTGGCCTAATCCTTCGAGCTTGGGTCCTGGGGTGTCCTCTCCGGTGGGTGGTTTTCGCTGCAGACTGGAGTCACCACCCGGGGTTATTTATACAACAGAAGCAGCAGACACCCCCGAAAATTCAGCAACAGCAGCAGCAGGACCAATTACTCAACATGATTTCAATGAAATTACCGCACACAAAACAAAGCCAAGCTGGTTTTGAAGGAGAGAGAGCGAGAGCTTCTAACCCTCAAACATAACTGGGAAAGTGCACTTAAAGAAAAGTTGGAGGGAAAATGAATTATTATTTAGATTGTATTAAAATTTATTTACTAAGTATTTAATTTTATTGTTCAAACATAATTTATTTAATTTTATTGTTCAAACATAATTTGCTTTTATCGAAAAATATTTGAGATTAAAAACTGGGTCTTAAAGTAAAGAAAACGACTTTAAATTGAAATAAATTTTAGAAGCTTAAAGCACATATGAAGTTAAGTAGGAAAGGAAATTCCTTAAATTCAAAATAAAAACCTAAGAAAAATGTGTAACATTATATCAAAACTTAGATAAATAATATAAATAAATATATTATAATTCATAAAAAAATACAATTTGTGGGTGGAGCATTGAAAAATAAATAAGTAACATAAAACAGCCTTAAACTATTTTTGAAGAAGTTAAACATAAATAAAGAATATATATTTCATTAGCACACTTTTCTATTCGCATACAAAAATGTAAATAAATCTAAGAACTACTAACAAAATATTTTTAAAAATATATTTTCAAATAATAAATATTTTCTTTTAACGAATTATGTAATTTTATAATTTTTTCTAGCTAATAAAAATATTTCAAGTGCAGCAACAGCAGCTAAAACCGACATCAATCTCAATAACAATTCATAATTCATGTTTAACATGCGCCCCCGTTGTTGAGCAATTTAGCAGTGAATCCACCCAAAAACCACCCCCAACCTTTGCAACCCTCCCGCCACCACCTCAAGTGGCCCACTCATCCTCTCCCCGCAGACGCATAAATTGTTGATTGTTTGTCTATGCTGTGGGATGTATTTATGACACTCAGGGAGTGAAGTCAACTTGTTTCTTTTTCGTATCTTTTTTTTGTGTGTGAGGAACTCAATAACAAATGGTACCCCGAATGGGGTGGACCGACGACAACTCAACTCCGTCATCCATCCACCTGCCACCCTCCTGAGTGCTCCGTGCTCCTTGCTCCGTGCTGCGATGATCATCCCTAATTGGTGTTGAATGGAGTTTGCCTTGTGGCTGGTGAAATTTTCCGCTGGGGTGAAAGGTGCTGTAACCCTGAAAGGATGCTGCCAGAGTTTGTTTCACTTTTCTTTTTGTAAGGGATTGAATTAAGGGATGTGCATTGAGGATTTGCCTTTGGATAAATCTCGCGGAAGGGCGTGAAACTTATTAACATAATTGAGATCTTTGTTTGTTTTTGTTTTGGTTTAGAGAGTAAAATTATGGGTGGTAAAAAATCAATTGGAGAATAAATTAAATGGGATTAAAAAGAGAAATATACTGTTATGGATTATTAATGGAAAGAAAAATGATTAAAAGAATTTATAAGAATTTTATAAAAACCTTCTTTCACAAAAATCTTTTAAAATAAGACACCTCAAACCCATCTCACACTTTATTAACCCGAAAAAAACCTGCCGCAATTGTCTGATAATTTTAAAAGTTCCTTAAATTTTATTTCTCCAATTTTAATTTCCTTATTTTATGTGTCAGTTTTATGGGCACGAGTTTAATTTTCTGATATTTTGCATTGCCGGACAAAGGGCCGCCAAAGAAATCGCGAGAATGCGACGACAAACTCCACGGGGGAGCTGGCAAGTATTTATTTTTTCCCCCAGCCGAAATTAGCATACGCTTAAGTTATAATTTAATTATAATTTATTGTTTTTAAACGGATATTTTTATTTATACACCCGATCGAGCGTTTTGCGGCCGCGTTGAAGTTCGACTTGTGGGCTGCTTTATGAGCTGTAAAAATGTGGACTTTATGGGGCACTTAATTTGCCCAAATAAGGGGGACAAAATTAAACGGAAAGCGAAATAAAAACGAACACCGATGAGTGCTAAGGGGGTTCCCCTTTCGTGCCAGTGTGACCATGTGTGACCGAAAAAAGCAAACGAAAAGCGCTGCCAACTGGCGGCGAAATATATAAAGTGCCAACCGCTGCCACCCAATTACCAAATGACATGACAAAACCGCTTTAAGGCGTCGTCGTCCATGTCTCCATACAAAATTGCAAATTAGGAGAGCCCAGAGAGCCCCCCCTCCCAACCGTCAAGTGGAAAGAAAAAAATTCAGCGAAATAACAAAGCAAACAGCCATAAAACTTAAATGCCAAAGACAGAAGGAGGATTAGGATAGGGGGCAGAGACGGGGCTGGAACTGGAACAGGAAACCGGAATTGAAGCAGAGATAACTGCCAACATGGCGGTCGTTGGAAGCAGGACAAAGCAGGACGAAGCAGGGAAAAAAATAGAAACAAATAACATAAAATGCAGGCAATAAAAAGCAGCCAAGCAGCGAGCAGCGCGGAAAAGCATGAAAATCTAACAGACAAAAATGGTAAAAGCAGATAGAAGGCAGTCAAAAATTGACAGGATTGGACTCAACGAGTTGTAGATACTCTGGGGATAAATATATAATTAAAATAAATAAAATTTTAATAATATTTAGAAAGAATTAAAAATTAATAATCAATTGATAAATAATAAATACATTACAAATAAGCAGAAATGATATTTAAAAGGATATATTTACTTTTTTTCTTTAGGTGATTTTCTTTGTATTTTATAATTTGTATAAAGGATTTCCTTGGCCATGTACCCCTCCTAAAAAGCAGTGCATGACACATAAAAAAAACCCGCGTCCTGCTTCAGTTTTGTTACACTTTTTTTTTTTTTTGTTGTTTTCTGTGAGTTCGCTTTCGCTTATCTTTAACTGCCATCAACAAGATGGCAACTTCCGTTCGCGCGCCATAATGTTTTCTCTACACAGCAAGGATCCTTAGCACACACACACACACACATACAGAAGTCACGCACAGCGGAAAAACCCGGCGAGAGTTGGGGAAATGGTCACCAGGGCGTGTAATTGAGTGCTACAGGACCCTTTTAACATTTTTATTTGCACATTAGCGAGGGTGGAAATGGCGAAATTTGCGCCCAAAGTGACAGAGCGTTGAGTGTGGGCGGCGAGAGGATATCGATATCGCGACGGACTTGGGGTGGGTCCTTTTGTGCTAACCATTTCCTTATTTCCTTATTGACTTCCCGTTACGACTGTCAATATGTTGTTTGGACCAAAGTCGTAGACAAATTTGTTTGTGGTTCCGAATGCGACAGTTGCCGAAAATGGCAGCGGGGGCGGGTAGCAGAGAGCTTAGAGCTCGTAAAAAGGGGAGTGGCAGGAAGCTCTGGGCCTCAAAACATATGCCAAGATGTCACAGGGAAGCAGACAACGATCAATTCTTATTGAAAGGGATATAAAAATTAAGGGGTTGTTGGAAGAAGTTAATTTAAAACGTTAACGAGGGGGAAATGTTTGAGAAAATGGTAAGAAAAATAGATAAAGATAATTAGGTTTAATATAAGTTTTGATAAATGTATTTAATAAGAATTTTAAGTGTTAGAAAATGTATTTTGTATGAATTTATGGTGTAAGAAAATTTTTGCATGAATTTTTAGTGTTAAGAAAAATCTGTGCCAAGATACAAATCTATAATACTGAAAACTTTCTAAATATTGATTTTAGATCCTTAAACCATATCTCCTAAGCCAAATCATAAATACACAAGCTTTTCCCTTTCTTTCCTTTCCCTTCCCCATTTCCTCCCCTTTTGTAAATCTTAAAAAAAGAAAAGAAAATTCCCTTTTCGCACCACATTCTGAACTACATTTTCCGTTCAATTCCTGGGGAAAGGCAAGGCCAACACCATTTTCCCAGATAAAAACTCAGAAGCCGCAGTACGCACAAAGTCCGGGGAAGAAGCAGACAGAGCGGACCCTTTTGGCCCATAATTCAAACGCAATAGGCCAAAATGGCAGCCATTTTGGGAACCCTTTTCATACGCGGCGTATGAGTAACATGGCGAATGGCATGAATAATTCCAATGCCGCAGTCGCAAACGCACTCGCAGCTGATGATAAAACACGAAAATGGGCAAACATAAATCTAGAACAAACACACAACACACACACACAGAGAGAGAAGATATGCCATAAACAGTCCCAGTTAGGAGAGCCTTAAATATTTTGCTCTTTATTAAAGAGTAACAGCAGCAGGAGGAGGAGAGGAAAATGGCATGAAAAGCACCCACACTTTCACTGCCACTTTCCCAGAGACAACAACAACATTTACATCAACATCAGTTGAGGCATCAGCATCAGCTTCCACTCAGCTCGTTTCGCTTCTCGTGGTCGTTTGGGCAAAGTCAACTTTCGTTTAGCTTGTAAATAGCTCGTTTTCGCAGACTTCGTAACTCGACGCCATGTTAATATATAACAATTAATCTTAACTAAAAGTATCTGACGCCCACCAAGGACTCCTTGGGCATTGTCATGGAGTTTATGCGGTGGAAATTGAGGTATTACTGAAGACAAGAATGATGTAAGATAAGATAGTTCCATGTAAAAACAAATTACACAATAATTTTCTTTAATTATCATCAATTAATAATAATATCAAACTTAGAAGCATTTATATAAAAATTCTTTACATATAACTCTTAAAAAATTGATTGAGAGTTCGATGCTTCTAGCCTGAACTTGACCTTAAAATTCCCAACTGGAAATTCGGGACTTATACTGTTCCCGATTTGTGTCATGTTCTTTTTCGAAATGCTGAATATTTTAGCCTTATTTTTGTGTTAATATTAGTATTACTATTTTTCTCATATTTTAAAATATTCATAATAAAAAAGATCCCCAAAAATAGTGTAACAATTTTTATATTTAAATTTTAAACACGCATAAACCTGTTATTTCCGTCGCCTTTTCTGCATGGCAATGAGCTCCACTCGGACCACAACTACAACTACAGGGACGCCATGTTGTTTAACCCCCCCTTTAGTACCCCCCTCCCCACACACACACCCACACAAACTGACACACAGACAGAGGAACACTTTTTGCACATTACAGTGTTAATGTGCCTCACTGCCGCATGTAAAAACCCAAGTAATTTAAGCAAGTCTCGCACAAAAGGACACCCAGGCAACCCATCGTACGCCCACCAAAAACGAGGGACAAGGACAGCAAGGACTCAGTCTCTGTGTGTGTGTGTGTGCGTGTTAATGATTTTTTGCACACAGCTTCACAACTTGACGCTTTGGGCTTGTCTGCGTTGCGGCTCCTTTTCTCTCCTTTCCTCTGGTTGCTTCTCCTTTCATCTTTCTCTCTGGAATCCTGGCCTTAATATCGCTTTACATATGTGCATATATGTTGTCTGGGTGTATATGTGTGTATGTATGTATTTATGGAGGGGTTTACTATATATAAAGAAGGGGCATAACTTTATATGGGTTTCATGGCTTGCCACGTGCATTCAACGCTTGGGGTTTCGTCGAGAATCCTTCGCATTTTTATGGGAGCTTCCGGTCACTGAGATGATAAACGGAATTAATAGGGGAAAGTAGGGGAAAGGGGAAGGATTTGGATATATATTTTTCAGGGATATGTATTATAGATTGCAAGTGTATTTGATTTTTGAAGTGGAAATTAAGTGAGGAAGGAAATATGTAGGGCAACTACTGACTTTCGGAAATTAAGTGCGAATTTAGCAAAACGAAACATAAAAAGCAAATGTTTGTGATAGGAAAATAATTTATAAAATCGAAAAATATAATAAAAATAATAAAATATAATTAATATAAATATAATAATAATAATAAGATAAATGAGAACTTTCTCCAGACTCGAGGTCAAACCGGCTTTGAATCAAAACAAAACCAATGTGTGACTTTTGTAGTAAATATAAAAATAAAATTAACCCTATATCATTGTTAATAATAGTAAATAGTATTTTTAAGGCAATATCTTCAAAAACAATTACATATTCCACTTCGTACTTAAACTACTGTTATATCTAAGATCTCAGAACTTCCTCAAAGACTTTCTAAATGGTTTTATTCAACTTTTTGCTTCCGTAATGCCTGTACCTGACGCACTCATTAAAATGTACAGTAAACAACCTACTTAGCCAACAAAGCCTGAAAATGTTTGTACTATTATTTATTTTTCTCCGTCACTATCAACACATTTTCATCTCTGGAAAACGCGAAAATATACCCAAAAATAAAACCTCTAGCAAGTCACGATGTCAAGACCCATAAAGAGAATGTGTCAAGTGTCCATCAAAAGCTCAGCGGGGGAACCGACATCCTTGACGGTTATTTCTTCATTTCAAGAAAAACTGTTTATCATTTTTTGTTGGTTTGCCTAATAGAGGCGTTACCGAAATTTTGGAAATTTCCAACCATTATTAATTACTCTATTTTCCCCCGTCTCACACAAAAAAGGAAAAAGGTAAAGGAAAACTGGTAGAGAGGGCAAGTGCCGCCCATTGACTTTGAGAGCTGACCCCTCGGACTTATTACATTTTAATTGTTTTACAATTTTTTCTGTTGGGTGGCGCCTATTAGCATTATTTTTTCTGTAATTTTTTTTCTGTATTTTTTTGGTGGAACCACGTGGTGCAATTCCCAACAAATGGTGGCAGCGTCTGATTTAAACCATAAATTATGCAGATAAGCACAAGTGTCTGCTGTTTATACTTGTCTGTCTCACAATTTTTTCGGTTTAATTGTTTTTCGTTGGTCACGCTGGTTGGGTGGCAAATATGGGGGAAGGAGGAGGTGGGGGTTTACCACCATTTTGTTAAGTGTAATAAACAGTTTTTGGTAGTTATTTTTTGGGCTTGGGAAAGGCCAGGTAATTGGTGCAATGTAAGGTTAAAATGAGGTAAGCAGTGGGTTAATTGTGACATTAAAATACAAAATTTGTGATTTGTTAAGTCATAATAAGCTAAATTATTTTTTGAGATTTTTTTAAGAGATGTTAACACAAAGTTTTACATTTAAAATATTTTATATTTCATTATACATTCTTCGAAGAATTTACAGAGCTTAAAAAAATATCAAAATCCACTTTCTATTTCCAACTTTCTTCTAAAATTATATAAAACTTTCCTTTGTAGATTTTTCCTGATAGATAAAATAATATAACAATCTCCGAGAGCAGGCAAAACTTCTTGCTGATTATGTAAGCAACTCAGCGCCAAGGCAACGAAAACCAATTTAAAATTCACAGCACATTTTCCGCTGCTCAGTAACAATATTGACAAAAAACACAGACACACACAGAGAAGAAAATAAAGAAAACGAGGAAAAGTCCCTGGCCAAGAAATGAGAGCAGAAGGAAAAGCTGGGAAAGCTGCTGCTGCTTAAAATTCCGTGAGCATCGTTTCACAACTTTCCAACTTGCCAAAAAATCGAAGCGGAAAAGGAGAGAAAAATGCAGGAGCATAAATTCCCCAAGGGCGGGAAAAAGTCAGGCACACTCAGAGAGAGAGAAAGGGATAGAAATAAAGAAAGAAAGAGACAGGGAGATAGAACAGGAGACGCTGGGAAAATGTGAGGAAAATAAATGAAAATGCTCCAGAGCTCGTTCACAAGAGTGCTTACGGCATCCGCAAGGAGCTGTTGAAGTGGCAAATTTGCGCAGAGCGTCGCAGGACAGTGTCCTTTTTTTCTTGCCTTCTCTGGTATCCCCCCCAAAGACCTCCTTCTTCCGCCATTTTCCCAGCCCCCCAAGACTTTCCTCGTTACTTACAACAACTACATGCCAGTGTCAACACATACTTGGCCATTCAAGTGGGCAACCCCAAAGGAAGCTGCAAGCTCCGGCGACGCCATATTTGTTTTTATACCCTTTTTTGAGGTGGGGTATTATGATTTTTTTACTAAGGTTTGGTAGGAGAATAAAGGTGGGATTATAGGTGCTTTTGGTTATATATAAATATATCTGATTAGTAGCAAAGTAATTAAATTAACATGTAATTCTTTGTGACTCCTAGAAGGGAGAATGTCTCCGAGGTCTTTGATTTATAATCAATTCTATAATTTATACTTTCGTTCTAGACAGGGCTGGGCACCAAATTCAATCATGGGAGCCTGAGGAAAGAAACCTATAAAATCAAGAGCTAAAGATTAAATTCTTAGATAATAGAAGGTCGAAATCAGAAAAATAAAGCTTATATATCTTTTGCTTTTCTAATTCTGAACGAAGCAAATATGTGAGTGACATCATTCAGGACCTTAATCTTCCGTAATATTCTAGCAAATAAAAAGGAAGAGTATCCCAAGTTTATTTTCTTCAAAGACCCAAAATTCATACTCTTTCATCCAAGTCCCTTTACCAACTTCTGTTTCTTTGCCGAAAAACACTTTTATGGCTTTGACATAAAAGCCAAACATCACAAAAACAAAACAAAAAAAAAACAAAAAATGTCATTTGTGTTTTCTTTCCCTTATTTTGGCTCTGTCTATTTTTTTTTTTTTTTTTGTTTTGTGTAATTAACCCGTTTTTGTCTTTATTTTTATATTTTGTTTTCCAGCTTTTTCAGCTATCTTGTACTGTGAGACAATAAACTTTTTTGACAAAAGGCTTTTAATGGCTTGCCGACAAAGTTTCGCCATTTTTTCGCAATTTGCCGCCACAACAATTTGCGTTTAATTAACCAAAAGTTTTGCTGTCTTCTTTCCCCGAGAAAAGCGTTTAGGAATGAACCTAATGAGGGTGGGCCCAGGCTGAATTCGTTGTGGAAAGTTTTTGCCTGGCCATAAAATTAATTTTGATGAGCTTCCTCCAGCCAAGACGGTTTGTCATAGGGGTTAATGACAACGAATTTTGTGGGAAGTAGGTTTCTACGAAAATAGCTAAGCCCAAAATCAAATTAAACCATAAAAAGTTCTTAAAAAAATTAGAAATAAAATAGAAGTAAATAGCCATAAAACTAACAACCCTCCGAACAGATCAGAGATCAACTGTAATCGGAAAAGCGGCGTGTAAATGATGCCATCATAATATTTTGAGCAGCCTCAGCCTCAGCCCTAAAGCCGCATCAGTTACAAGGGGTTAATAAAGCAAAAAAGAGGGGAAAAAGAGGGAGGGATGCCGCCCTAATCACATTCGACTTGGCGGCGGCATAAGGTGCACATTACTCATAATGCGAGCGTGTGAGATTCCGGGTGTATTTTTTATATACACCTCCGAAAGTGGAAAGCGCCAACTGGCGCACTAAACTCAGTCACTCACCCCGGGTCTCATCCTTATTTGAAAGTGTCTGCAGACGTGTAGAGCTCCCTCGAATTTTGGGTTCACAAAGAATGCACTGGAAGGAAATGGAATTTGATTTAACATATTAAATAAAATTTAAATCAAAAGCAGCATATAAATCCATTTAATATTATTTGTAATATTTCTAAAAATTTAAGCAAATTCCTTAAAATTTTAAATGTATACAATAGAATTGTATTCTTCGTGAAACCTGAAAAAATGTGAATAAATTCTTATAAAATATAAAATATTGGAAAAAGTCGTACCTTTAAAAATTAAAACAAATTCTCTTTTAATATATATAAAATATATGGAACAGAAATGTATGGTGCTTGCTTAATACGTGGAAGGATTTTTATTTTATTGATTACTTGTTAATGCTACAGGTATAATCCAATATTTATTATATTACTCAACAGGCTCAAAGAAAAAACTATATCATTGAAATGAACATTTTATTCTTGCTACAAAAAAAGTATAATTTATTAAAGCAATTATTTAGACTCTTTTAATTATTATATTTTAAATCTTTAAAGTTAGTTTAAAGAATCTCCTTTGACTTTAAACAACCTAAAACGGCTACTTATCAAGTTGAAGAACACAATGCTAATGGTCCAAGAAAACTTAGAATATTTGATTTAAAAGAAATTAATTTAAATTTAAATTATTGAATTAAATTTCTAATAATACTAAGAGAACATAAAAATTTACAAAATTGGTCAAAATTAAAAGGAAACTAAAACTTTAGAAAAGCATTTTAAATCGGTTTCACTTTAAAGTATAGCTTAAGTGGAAAGAACTCTAAAACTCAGTTTGTATAAATATATTTTTTTACTTAAACCTACAGCTTTAATTATTATTAAACAAATTAAATATCCTAATTATTTTAGAAATAAATTTAAAGGTATATTTAAGCTAAAAATTCCCCATTTATTTACTTACTTACTAAATTTGCTTAATTAATTAATAAATATTTTTGTATTTATTCCTTATTATTTGTATACTCCTCAAATAAACTCCTTACAAATATGTAAGAAATTATAATTTTGTATAATAGAATCCCTAATTTTTTTCAGTGCTCTCTCACACACACACCCTGACACTGCCACCAATCAGCCTAATCGCTTTGGTTGCGCCGCAGAGCTTAACTTTTGTTGATGTTTCTGCTGCTGCTGCTGCTGCTGCTGCTCGTCCGTTGATGTTGCTGCTGTTGTCGTGACTTGTTGTCGCCAAAGTTGAAATTGTCCTGATCATACATACACACACACACACACACTCCTCTATATACCCACACAAGCACACTCCCCACAGAGGCGAATGATAAGCAAGCCCCATCATCATCATCATCATCATCTTGGGCCCGCTTTTCCCCTTTGCAACACGTGTGTCGCCATATTTGCTTTTATTGCTCTGGTTCCGTTTGTTTATTATGTGATTTTCCATATGGCCAAAAATGCTGTTTTATGTGCGTGCGACAAATACGAGGAGGCTCCGAGTTAATCGCACACACACAAAATTTTATGTTAATTTTCATAAATTTTATTGTCGCCCCAGAAAAAGGTCTTTTTAATTAGTTTTCCTGTGTGGGATTTACATTTATTGTGGGTGCGGGGGAGCTGCTGCTGCTGCTGCGGTTTTTTAAGAGTTGTAAGTCATAAAGTCGGGAACAAGCAAATATACACCAAGGCGGCTGTGGCGGCAGTCAAGTGTCAAATTATCCGAAAGGCGCTTGGGGAGTTGTAAACGTTTAGTCAGCGAGTGGGCTTAACAATAAAAAACAAACAAAACATACAACAAATACAGGAAAATACAACAAAAGAAAAACATCTAAAAAAAAGGGGCATTTCCACCCGGGGAGTGCCAAGGGAGCTAAGTTATTACATTTAGCGGGCACTAAAATGTCGAACAATCGCTATAAGGTGGCCCTTTACAAATGGGAAATGCTGTAAAAACCACCGAGAGCTGTGTAGATCAAAATCATAAAGATTAGAGGAAATTTGATATGAAATTCACATGTTTTTTTCAGGTAAGAGTTTGCTAATTAGCTTTGGAATTTATTATAAGAAAAGGAAAGAGGTTTGAAGCTCTTAAAAAAAGGGAATGTTTAGGTATGCTTTTTAATAGAATAGAAAATAAATTTCTTGAACAATATTATAAATTAAAGACTTAACTATTATCTATAATACATATTAACAAATTATAAATCTCTTTGCTTTCTATAATCATCAGTTCTTTAAGAAGTATATAATAAGAAAATGAAAAAGGTTTGAGGCTCTTAAAAGAAGTGAATATATGGGTATTGTATTTGAAAAAGAAGAAATATATTTATTACCTAATAATTATATTAAAATTTGAACTTCTAGCTCTAAAAATAATTAACAAACCCAGCATCTCCTCTCTCTCCCTCAATGATCATCAGTTCTCTTTTGCAAAATCAAAGCAAACTGCCAAAGGGAAAAGTGTCTCGCTAAACCGAATGTGTGATCAATCATTTCTGGAGTTTTAGATTTCTACATTTCTGGGTGGCAAATCTAGGGGCACATGGACACCCATAACGATCCCGAGCCCGAACCAGATCGATCACTTTGTGATTGACGTGGCCACAAACAAACCAGCTAACAAGGATTCACAATATTTGAATAAGGTCGCAATTGAAAACATTTCCGCTATTGTTTCCCCTTCGAAAAGTGTCACAATTGAAGCACCGCAGCTGTTAGTTGATCGAATTTTCGGTGGTCTTCGTTACTATTACTATTATTATTATTATTGTTGTTGTTAAGCCAATGATAGATGGTCGAACCAATTTGAGTGAGTGCGCGGCGGTTAATTTATCGAAAGGCAGGAGCTGGAGCCACTTTGGCGACTAATGTAATTACCAAAGAGAGTTCAGCTTAATCATTTCAACTAATTGCCCGGCGGCCTCCGAAGACCAAGTCCCGATGAAATAAAAAAGCGCTTAAAAAAAGAAGTCTGAAGTGGGCCCTGGGGAAAAACGGGACAAGAGCCAATTATGCTGATGGTAAACAAATTGCGCACGTACCACGTTCCAGGGCATCAAAATGAGTACAAAAAACCAACAGAAGAAAGTAGCAGACATTACAGGAGGACACGCCAAGCCTGTAACTGTAACCGAACTGAGCTGAAAGATCTAATTACGCTAATGACACGAGTCCTGCCAGGGTCCTGCGTTCTGTGTCCTCCGTTGATGCAATTAAACGTTTCAATTGAGCTGCGTGCAATGACGACATAAGGTCAAAGTCAGGCCAAACGAGAGAGAGTCAGCTGGCAAAATGAATCGAACGCAATACGAATTCATTATCCTTCGAAAACGAAGCTAAATGCAACGAAGCCATTTCCACTCGTGTTTCTGTGGCTCCTGGCACGCAAGCTCTCAAAAAAAAAGAGGTATTTATATAAACGAAACACTGAGGGAAAGTTGGTTAAAAAAACTCTTTGAAAACAAAATGAAATGTAAAAGATATCCTTTAAATCTTAACTCAAAAATCTTTATTATTTATTATTAGAATTTCATATGTTTTTTTTAACATTTTCCTTTAATTTTTAACAGTGTCCTGAAACCCCGGTAACTGCCTTTGCTTCCCTCACAATTTAAGCGGATTTAGCGCCTGTTGACGCCTCTCAAATTTCGTGAGACCGCACACAACGCTTCATTAGCAACACCTACCAAAAACTCAGAATGGAGGCCACCATACATATATCCTTTTTGCATCATCAAAAAGGGTATAGAAGGAGGAACAAGACGAAACCCTAGACGTGCACCAAAAAAACATTTCGGGGCGTTGCAAAAGACCTCACATGAGGCCAAGAGATTAAGGCATTGGCTTCATTTGAGTGAAGGCGAACGTGTGAGTAAAGGGAGTGTGAAGAGGAAGGACTTGAATGAAGTAAAACAGGACATAAAATTAAGGTTACTGCTTCAAAATATATACCAGAAATTTTAATGAAATATTTAAGCAAATAAATATGTAATGTTTTTTGAAATACTTCATAAATAAATTGCAATAAAATCCTCACCAAGTTTTGAGCCTCAAAAACTCACAAATATATAATAAATATATCCTTTCCATATTAATCCTTAATCTGTCACAAATCCTAGAATGGCCACCGTCTTTGGCACAACCCAAAAAAAAAATAAATAAAAACAGCATCCAGAAAACCACACACACAAGCGGCCTAATTATGATTGATGTGGCACCGATATGGCACCCTATGAAGTGCTCATTAAAACCGCATCACAAGTCGAACGAACAATGAAGGGATACATTTTCAAAGGATACATTTTGAAAGGACACTGTCTCGCTCAAATGCAAATCAAATATGAAATTTTTTTAATATTCTGTTGGCACAACACAACAAATTTCAATATAATGTTCACCGAGAGGGACGTACACGCAGAGCGTGGAAAATGATCTATTGCCGGGGACACCGAGAACAAGGACCAAAAGGCAGCCAGGACCCCGTTGCCTGATCTTTTTCTGGGCAGATGCAGCAGCATCTTCGAGAGCTCTTCCCCTTTCCCCTTACAATTTGAATTCAATTTAGAGCAAACGGTTCAGCTTGGCTTGACTTGTGCCTTGTTTGTCACACCGAAAAAAAATAATAAGAAAGGACATTTGGTTTGTTTGTTCTTCTTGCCTGACTTCGGTTAAAATTTATGACAAAAGGACATGTGCAACCTTTTGCAGGCTGCCCTGATGATCCTCGAAAACCACCATTTTGTTGCCCAACACGGGCTGCCATTAATCAAACGCTGCTGCACGTGTTCCAGGCGCTAAGAAGTCAATCTATATAATCTATATAAATGCCAGGACTAACGCCCCTTTCTCCTTCTAAGGTTTCTTGGATATAGAAGAACCTGCAATTAGACGCCGCCCTCAATTATGTTTTGCAATGAATGAAAGTGAGTTTGCGGCAAGTCTTAAAAGGTATCTCTCTAGCTGTGTTTAGGACTTCCTACTTTCACACTTTTTCGGCAGGATTAAACTGTGCACCTGTGTAGAAAAAAAAATACCTACATGGGCAAGAAAAAGGATAATTGCACCCCTCACTGAGGTGGGTGTTGCGACTTTAGCGGCTTAGCTATCCTTCGGCAAACAACTTAAATGCTCTTCGGCGGTTGAGTTCAAATGGCAAAAAGGATATATGGGACCTGTTGTAATTGACACCTTAGAGGCTGAGGTCCTGGCGAGGAGGCAACCGCACTGGTGGACGATCTGTCAAAGGACGGCCTGTCTTTGATGATGCCCCCCGAGGAAGTGGCAGGAAATTCGCAGAAAATTCAACTACAAATATGCCGCTTGGAGGTAAAATTTTTTAAGGATTAGCATAGGAAAATTATGGTTAAGAAGGATATTTGGAGACGTATTAAAAAGAGATATTAAACTATAAGAAAGTATATGTAATATAAATTAGAAGAGAGTATTTTGCTTAAATTTAAAAAGAAGAAGTAATTACTTCTATAAGAAATCTCTTTACTCGAAGTTCTAGAATTTTTCCATTTAAAGAATCATTTTTTATGATGGTAAATTATCCATTTAGGTGCCCTTTTGTTACTTTAAACCTTTGTTAAAATTAATTTCATTATTAACATTTTATTATATAATTTTATTTTATTATTAAAAAGTCCCCAGTTTGTATTTTAAAACTCTTTCAGTAAATTTCATCATCTTTTTGCACTTTAATACCTTATAAAATGTATGAAATTTTATGATTACTTTGCAGTTTTCTCTGCCTGAGGAATTGGCTAATAATTGGCGGCTTCAAGTGATCTCCTTTCGCCTGCTTCAATTATATAAACTCCTTATTTTCTTTCCTTTCTTAATCTCCGACATCTTGTAGCTTGCTCCAGCCTCCAATCTCAAAGTTTGCAGATATTTCGCAGCTGCTTGCTGCGATTTGCAATGTGAAATCGGCATCTGTAATTGGGCCATAAAAAGGCAAAGGACTCTGTGGCAAGAGCCGCTGCCAGCTGGCTATGTAAATTTAGTGTTAAGGTGCACAAAATGGGCGTGGCACAGGGCGGTTAGTGAAGATTAAGCTCCAATTGCAGCGAGGAAAACGAACAAAAAACAAAAAAGAGACTGAGAACTGAGGCGTTGCCCGACAATGACATAAATTTTTTTTTTTTTCGAGCACAAACCCAAAAGTATAAAAAAAGGGGGAAAAACAAATAAATAAAACAAAAGGACCAGAGGGGAGGACAAAGGGTGCTTCAAGTTATTTAACAAAATTACGCATCGTTTAAGTTGTGATTTATGTGGCATAGACAGGCCCAAAACCCTTCAGAAACTCCGCACAGACACAGGGCCAGAGATTGAGGCTCGGATTCGGATTGTTAATGAGTCAAATTACACAGATATATGTATATATATATAGTATATATAGTACACACACGGAGGCTGTGGCTGGGACAAGGATAGGCGGCAAAGGAGGAAGGGAAGGCTGCTGAGTGGCCGCCGAAAGGTGTGACAATTGTTACTGCGTACACAGATGCACTGGGAGAAAATTAACTAATAAAATTACAGGGTTTTTTTTTATAAAAATTTTGAAATTAATGGAAAATGTTTCATTAAATAAAGTGTAAAATTTTTTACTTGAGTTTTATTCTATTTTCTGTACTCAAAAATAAACAATTTAGTTGCTCAAAATTATTATTAGGATATATCAAAAATGTTCCTATAAATGATGTATATTTATTTATTTATTTCAAATAAAAATTGTCAAATAACTGTTATTTTTTAAATAAAAATTGGAGAACAACTTTTATTTTCAATTTTTGAAATAAATAATAGTTATTCTTCAATTTTTATACCCTTGCAGGGTATTATAATTTCAGTCAGAAGTTTGCAACGCAGTGAAGGAGTCATCTCCGACCCTATAAAGTATATATATTCTTGATCAGCATCAACAGCCGAGTCGATCTAGCCATGTCCGTCTGTCCGTCTGTCCGTCCGTCTGTCCGTCCGTCTGTCCGTCTGTCCGATTATACGCGAACTAGTCCCTCAGTTTTGAAGCTATTTGAATGAAACTTTGTAGATAGTCTTCTATATACTCTCACTCGTACATAAGTCGGAACGAGCCGGATCGGTCAACTATATCATATAGCTGCCATACAACCGATCCTTAAATTTGTTGAAAAAAAATTATAACTTGACCGTTTTTTAACATATCTTGATCAACTCTCGGTTATGAGCTTTTTATATTGTTTCTGATTTTTGGATAAAATTTTATAAAAATCGGACTGCTATATCATATAGCTGCCATAGGAACGGTCGTGAAATTTTCAGAAAAAAAATTATAGCTTTGTCAGTTTTCAACATAACTTTTTCTACTTTGGGATACAAGCATTATATATTATTTTAGAATTTTGTTGTAAATTTCATAAGAATCGGACGACTATATCATATAGCTGCCATACAAACGATCG